>ML660770.1:2016772-2035489 GCA_007570785.1 Antilocapra americana | reverse complement strand
GGGAGGGGGGTTCCGGAGGGGAAGCATATGTAAACCCATGGTGATATCATGACAATGTATGGCAAAAACAATAAAAAAAAAAAAACAGACCTCAAGTTAATGAATTTGGCACTTTTCTCTGTGTAGGAAAATGCAAGAGTCTGGGCTCAGACTCTTTGATATACACCTTAACTCTCTGGGGCCAGTATCCTGTTTTCTCCTGAATCCCTCAGACCTGGCTGTGGTGGCTGATTGCTTGATGACCTCAACATCCTTTCATTACTGATATGGCAGGTGACATTCTTTGTTCACACTTTCTAGTTCTCTTTTGGAGAGTTGCAGGAAGAGGACAAACTTTATAAGCGATTCCATCTCAGTTATCAAAGCAGAAACCAATTTAGGTAGAGAGACCATTTGTATTAAGAGAAGATACATTTCTCCCTTCATGACCCAGCAGAGAGGGGAGTGTTTTGAGACTATGGGTTATTGGAAAAGTATTGGAAAATACAGTATGTGGTATGGTAAATGGACAGAACTGGAAAGTGCTACAGTCATGATTGTGGGCTCCTTGAGCTCGAATCTGTAGTTGATCTATAAATTTGTGAACAATTGTTGGCATGTATTGATTTTGTTTGGTTGGTTTAGTTTGGTTTTCTTCTGAGATTAATCACTGAGGTCTATGGACATGGCTATTGTTAGTGGACTGATGAGCTAGGGGCATTTGGGGTCAGGAAGGTCAAGGATTTTTACTTTGAACCAAATCCATTTGTAAAGCCTTCAGAGAAAAGAAAACTCAGAACCTAAGTTATTCACTCATACTAAGAAAGAGGAATGGAAGCTAAACAATATTGAAGATCCTTATGATAGCTTATGGTGAACAGTGTCAGATTTGTGATTGCCGAAGAAGATTTAGCTTTGGGACCAGGGACCAGGCTTGTGATCACTCAAGAGCTTTCACATAGCAGTTTTATTACTGTATGAAAAAGGGACCAAGAAAGCTTCTGACATAGACATCAGAAGGGGGGTGGAGAGTGCCCCTTTTATCAAGTCTTATCCAGGCCTTTTATACTTCTACCAGACCCACTCCCATAACATATATCTTAAGATTAGAACTAACAATAGAAAGGTCTTACCAGACCCACTGCCACAGCATATGTCTTAAGACAACAAGATTAGTCAGAAAACCTTGTTAAGGAGAAACATGTCCTCGAATAAGATACATTATTACATTGACTAAAACAAAGCAATGTAGGGAAAAAATGTTTGTCCTTTTCTCCTCGAGAACACTGGACTCCTCTCTCCTCGGGAACCCCAGATCCCTTTCTCCTCCTTGAGGACCCCAGACTTCTTATCAACCTGCTAGGAATTGACTCTTTCATTTAGGAAGTGGTGGGACAGTATCAAAAGAGTAACTACACACAGGAAGTAATCCTGGAAGCAGAGAAGACAGAATTGGATAAATAATTGAAGAAATGATGGCCATACTTCAAATTTCAGTTAAGACACTTAACGTACCTATCTAAGCAGCTCAGCATATCCTAAGTAGAATGCACACATTAAAACTTGGGTTAGACACATCTTAGACTATCAATACCCAAAGATAAAAGGAATTTTGTAAGCATACAGAGAAAAATGTATAATATATAGGAAGCAATGATTCAGCTTATCGCTGACGTGTCAAACTATAGAAACCAAAAGACAAGGGAACAACATCTGAAAGTACTGACAGAGACACCTATCAAGGTAGAGTTCCACATTGAGCAAAAGTGCCCCTCTAGGATGTAAGTGAAATAAAAGACATTTGAAAAGAAAATTAAGAGAATGTGTTGCCAATATTTCCACACTCCCACACCACAGGAAATGCTAAAGTGAATTCTTCAGGTTGAAGAGAAAAAAATAACACTAAGAACTTGACTCTTCAGGAAAAAATAAAGGGGAAATTTGTTGTTCAGTCGGTCGGTTGTGTCCAACTCTTTGCGACCTTCATGGATGGCAGCATGCCAGGTTTCCTTATCCTTCACCATCTCCCAGAGTTTGCTCAAACTCCTGTCCATTGAGTCCATGATGCCATCCAGCCATTTCATCCTCTGTCATCCCCTTCTCCTCCTGCCTTCAATCTTTCCCAACATCAAGGTCTTTTCCAGTGAGTCTGCTCTTTGGATCAGGTGGCCAAAGTATTGGAGCTTCAGCATCCACCCTTCCATTGGATATTTAGGGTTGATTTCCTTTAGGATTGACTTGCTGGATCTCCTTGCTGTCCAAGTAACATATCAAAGATAATAAATCAGTTAAAAGGACTTCTGGTTCTGCTTTGTTGATTAAGATTAGCCTGAAGCACTTCCTTGAGTTATTTTCCTGAATTTAATTGCTGCCCTCCACCCCCAGCCTCTACCAGCATTCAACCACCAGGCCAAATGGAACCCCAGGGGTGATGACGTTGACCTCTTCCGACCCTCCTGGTTTCAATCAACTAAATCTTGGATTCTGTCCCTCTTTGCCCAGTTCTATGCTGAACTCCCCGCTGCTCAAGCCCCTTCAAGAACATGCTTGTGCCCTTAGCTGAAAACTTCCCCGATTTTGCTGCTCAGTGAGACATTGCTTTGGGAAAGTTCCCCCATGTCCTCCTTACTTGCTACAAGTAATAAATCCTTCCTTCTCCCAGTCTTTGGCTTGATCCTCAGCAAGAGGCGAACCCAGTTTTCAGGTAACAAGTTCACATCAGTGAATATGAGACTCTGAGCTAGAAGACCTAGGTCCAGGCCCTAGGCCAGCCACTTACAAGTCATGAGTTGCTCTGGGTGAGTATCCTTGCCACTCCTGTGAGGTTAATCCACATTTCCATTAGGCCTCAGGATTGCGGTCAGAATACAATGACACCACTGATCATTGTTGACAGTTTACAAGGGACCTCCAAGAAGCTCTGAGCGGAGTTTATAATTAGTTAAATGCCTTTATTCTGTCTGTTCCCTGGGGGCTTAGTGGTGAAAAATCCGTCTGCCAGTGCAGGAGATTTGGGTTCGATTCCCAAGTTGGGAAGATCCTTTGGAGAAGGAAATGGCAACCCACTCCAGTATTCTTGTCTGGGAAATCTCTTGGACAGTGGAGCCTGGCAGGCTGCAGTCCATGGGGGCGTAGAGAGTCAGTACACGACTGAGCACCCACACAAACACTTCATTCTGTACTGCTGTATCCAGATTTCTTTTGGCTAATTGAACACTGCCATCTGGTGTGTAATTTTGGGAAATAGCAGGGATTAGTTTCCCAAAAGAAAGCTCCTTTAAAACAACAAAAGCACTCTTTTCATTTTTGTCTCCTTAACCTCTTTTTCCAAAGGAAAAGACTTCAGTGATCAAAGAGGAGGTCAGAATAGCCTTTAATAGGCCACTCCAGGATTCCTGCCTGGAAAATTCCATGGACAGAGGAGCCTGGTGGGGCAGCATTCCATGGGGTTGCAAAGAGTAGGGCATGACTGAGCTCACACACGCACACAGACCACTAATAACTAAGACTAACTTGAAAGGGTAAAACTAAATTTTGGAGGCCGAGTAGCATTTGAATAGGCCTCTTAATGAAAGGGAGGGATGACATGTGGTGAGGTGGGGTCCTGGGAAGGCAGGGTAGTAGTTAACAGAGCTCAGCCTCAGTGAGTGGGCTGGGGCATTCCTGAGGTTGGGTGTTGAGGTTAATTTCCCTCCTGTATAAAATTGGGATAATGATGATACTAGCCTCTAATCCTGGAGGAGGACATGGCAACCCACTTCAGTCTTCTTTCTTGGAGAATCCCATGGACAGAGGAGCCTGATGGACCACAGCCCATAGGGTTGCAATGAGTTGGATGTGACTTAGTAGCATCAAAGATTAGGTAAATCCATATTAAATTTCCTGAGTTTGATTATTGTACTATGGTTATGTAAGAAAAATGTTCCTGCTCTTAGGAAATATACATGGGCATACTTAGGGATAAGGGATTTTGATGTCCTCAGCCTGCTCTGTAATAGTTCAGAAAAGTGTTTGTGTATATCCACATTTATGTTCACATACTGTTATTCAGTCACCAAGTCTTGTCTGACTGCAGCACAGAAGGCCTCCCCACCCCTCACCATCTCCTGGAGTTTGTTCGAGTTCATGTCCATTGAATCAGTGATGCCATCCAACCATCTCATCCTCTGTTGCTGCCTTCTCCTTCTGCCCTCAATCTTTCCCAGCATCAGGGTCTTTTCCAACAAGTCACCTCTTCGCATCAGGTGGTCAAAGTATTGGAGCTTCAGCATCAGTCCTTCCAATGAGTATTTAGGGTGTGTGTACATAAATATACATACACATACAGAGAAAACAAATGGGGGAAATGAAAGTAACAAGTGAATCTGAGTAAAAACTCTATGGAATCCTCTATTTCTACTTTTGAAACTTTTTGCAATTTTGAAATTGATTCAAAATAAGCTTAAAAAATTGAAAAAAGAAAGACTTGGCAAGGACGCAAGGTCATGACATGAGGTCTGGTCGGTTACACTCAGGAGCCAAGACTTGGCCCAGTGGGAGCCAGTATAAGATGATGAGAAGAGGCACCTGAGAGAGGTGACTTTGCCATAATACAGAGGAGGAGGAGGAGGAGAGAGACTAGAGCCAGGGGACCAGTTTAAAAAGAACAGCATCAACAACAGACTTCAGAGGCATCCCAGAGCCAAAGTTATGAAATCTAACCCAATCAAGCATCAGTACTCCTCAGCGTGATTCCTAATGGTGCACCTTGATTTATGAAGTGAACACCACTGCACCTTCACCAATCCACACTCACCTATTTAGAAACATCTAGAGTCATGATGTGGTTTATTCAGAGCCAGATGGTGAGCAAATTTTTCTCTAAGGCATAGATGTTTTTGGAGTAGGAGATGGCACCCCACTCCAGTATTCTTGACTAGGAAATCCCATAGACAGAGAAGCCTGGTGGGCTACAGTCCATGGGATGGCAGAAGAGTCAGACACAAACTGAGCAACTGAACAACAACAAGGCATAGATTTATGGTAATGACTTTAAATGAATACAAGTCAGACGAATGCATTGAAGTCCCTTATCAAACCATTATTCTGAAACCTGTTAAATATTATTTAAACTGCTCCAAAAGTACATTATGCAAAATGCCAGGCTGGATGAAGCACATGCTGGAATCAAGATTGCCGGGAGAAATATCAATAACCTCAGATATGCAGATGACACCACCCTTATGGCAGAAAGTGAAGAACTAAAGAGCCTCTTGATGTGAAAGTGAAAGAAGAGAGTGAAAAAGTTGGCTTAAAACTCAGCATTCAGAAAACTAACATCATGGCATCTGGTCCCATTACTTCATGGCAAACAGATGAAGAAACAATTGGAACAGTGACACACTATATTTTTTTGGGCTCCAAAATCACTGCAGATGGTGACTGCAGCCATGAAATTAAGACTCTTGCTCCTTCAGAGAATAGTTATGACCAACCTAGACAGCATATTAAAAAGCAGAGACATTACTTTGCCAACAAAGGTCCAGCTAGTCAAGGCTATGGTTTTTCCAGTGGTCATGTATGGATGTGAGCATTGGACTATAAAGAAAGCTGAGTGCTGAAGAATTGATGCTTTTGAACTGCGGTGTTGGAGAAGACTCTTGAGAGTCCCTTGGACTGCAAGGAGATCCAACTAGTCCATCCTAGAGGAGATCAGTCCTGGGTGTTCATTGGAAGGACTGATGTTGAAGCTGAAACTCCAATACTTTGGCCACCTCATGTGAAGACTTGGCTCATTGGAAAAGATCTTGATGCTGGTATTTGATTCAGCAAACTTTTTGAGGACTTAAGCCAAGGGAGGCAGCTTCTGAGATAGCTCTGAGGGACTGCTCAAAGAAAGAAGGGTGGAGCTAGGATATATAGAAGTTTTTGCTGTAAGAAAAAGAAACAGGTAATCAGAAAATCAAAAGATTAGTCAAAGAAAGCCAGACATCTCAATGAAGTTAACCCTTTTTTTATGTATGGGTAGATGCAAGAGTCTGGGTTCACTGAATTAATTCCCTTGATGTGCACCTTAGCTATCTAGGGCCAGTATCATGTGCTTTTCCATCCTAAATCCTCTCAGGGTCCAATGTCAGAGGTGGATGCAGTAGCTGAGAGCTTGGTGGCCCTAAGCCCATTTATTTCCATCTTCTGTCATTCCCTTCTCCTTCTACCTTCAATCTTTCCCAGTATCAGGATCTTCTCAAATGAGTCAGCTCTTCACATCAGGTGGCCAAAGTATTGGAGTTTCAGCTTCAACATCAGTCTTTCCAATGAATATTCAGAACTGATTTCCTTTAGGACAGACTGGTTGGATTTCTTTAATGTCCAAGGGACTCTCAAGAGTCTTCTCCAACACCACTGTTCAATATCGCCTTGGGGATTAATATTTCAACATATGAATTTGGGGGGAGGGGACGTGCATGTTCAGATCACAGCATGAACCAAGAACTTCCTCCACTTTTTCTCTACACGGTCCTGCAGCTGACCTGGTTTCCCTTGGCAAAGCAGACATCCACTGCCGCCTCTCTCTCCTCCACGACAAGAGATAGGAGGTAGAAAGGCAATAGAGCCCTGACTTTCTGTGGAGTTCCCGCCCCAACTGTGGTCCAGTCCACACCTCACATTCCTTGTGCTTCTGCATGACAGTTTAATAGAAACAAATCTTAGTTTGCAAGGAATGACTCTTTACAAGAGGGTCCCTGTGGACCACAAGATCTATGGGTGATTTCAGGGCCGTACACCTTTCTTTCAGACACAGGATTCTTACAAGCAGAAGTTCCTTGTAGGTGTCATGCTTCAGCAATCAAGAGACCTAGGGTATAAACCTGATTTATTGAGGCCTCATGGTGTGATTTTAAGGTCCTTGGGCGTGTAAGTGACTTGACCAGTTTCCATATCTGTAAAGTTAGGGTGTTTGGGGTCATATACTGCTTTGAGAATCCAAAGAAAGTTATAAAACCTCTTCCCAGAAGAGAAGCCCATTACACACAAACATAATTTTGTGTTAAATTTCAAGAGTTTCTAGATCCCACTGAAATTCACCATTGGATCCTTTACAAGGTGATTTCTAATGATTTTATTAGCTCTCATACTCTATATCTCTAGATTTTCTCATGTTTATAACAACCACTAAAGGACAGATAACAAATATTTAAGTCAGTATAAATTCTTCTCATGCAAGGATGATTGAAACTATTTTTATTTATTTATTTATTTATTTATTTGGTGTGGAACAAAGATGTTACTTACTGCCAAGAAGAAAGTGTGCGTTTAAAAGTGAAATTGTCCCAGTCTGCAAGGAGGGGACATCTGGGTGCAGCACGCAGACCTTGGACCTCTGGACCTCAGTAGGGACTGTCTCTTCTTTTTTGGGGAGACTGGATTTTGGAGTCTCACCACCAAGAGTTTCAATTCCCACTCCACAACTTATCAGATTTGTGTTTGACCACAGATCAGACAAATCGCTCAGATTTAAATCCTTCCTGTTTAAAATGGAAAATAAATCCTTCTACCTTTCTTACACAGTGATGTGTGTGTGCGTGCGCACACGCTTAGTCACTCAGTCATGTCTGACTCTGCGATACCCGCCAGGCTCCTCTGTCCCTGGGGATACTTCTGGCAAGAATACTGGAGTGGGTGGCCACGCCCTCCTCCAGGGGTAGTGAAAATTAAAGACAATGTTCATACATTCCTTGGCATGTGATTCTCCTCCTTTTCTGTTTCATCTCTAGTTTCTGTGTGCTTCCAGATGAAGAGATACACTGGGTAAGTGTATGAGGAGAGGGCATGGAGCTTCCGCCCTCTCTAGGTTGCCACTCTCAGCAGCTCCACAGGTTCACCAGCAAAGAAGCTCTCTGAACCTCGTCCTTTTGGGTTTTTATGGAGGCTTCATTACCTAGGCACAACCGATCAAACCACTAGCCAGGGGCAGTTGATGATTAAACTCAGTATTCGGCTTCTCCTCCTCCCCAGAGATCAGATGTCAGGTGTGTGTGTGGCGGGAGGGGACTGAAATTTCCAATGCTCTAATCACCTGATGGCTTCACTGGCAACCAGCCTCCATCCTGATGTGAGTCCAAAAATCACCTCATTCATTCACATAAATGACACCTCCATTGCTTTCATCACTTAGGACATTGACAATAGTTTCAGGAGCTCTGTGCCAGAAATGTTGATGAAGACCACATCGATTTTTCATATTATAAATCACAATATCACACAGCACAGGGATTTCATGAAAAGTACATTGCAGAGCACTCACTGGAAGGTAAGAAATTTTGATCAGTGTTCGAGGTTATATTCTCTGTCTAGAATTCTCTTACAGTTGAGTTTGTCCTACTTCTCCCTTTGCTTGGCTCACATCTGCTCAACCTTTGACTCAGCTCAGACATTGTTTCTTTTAGGAGACCCTCCAAGACCTTTGAGCTGGGAGGTGGGGCTGCTGCTGAGTTATAGATCATGTCTATATCATCGGGGCTTCCCTGGTGGCTCAGCTGGTAAAGAATCCGCCTGCAATGAGGGAGACCTGGGTTTGATCCCTGGGTTGGGAAGATCCCCTGGAGAAGGGAACCAGCTACCCACTCCAGTATTCTGGCCTGGAGAACTCCATGGACTGTATATTCCATGGGGTTGCAGAGTCGGACATGCTGAGTGGCTTCCATATCATCAGGGCCTTCCCAGGTGGTGCTAGTGGTAAAGAACCTGCCTGCCAATGCAGGAGGTGGAAGAGATTCTGGTTCCATCCCTGGGTCGGGAAGATCCCCTGGAGGTGGAAATGGCAACCTGCTCCAGTATTCTTGCCTGGAGAATCCCACGGACAGAGAAGGCTGATGGACTACAGTCCATGGTGTCGCAGAGAGTCAGATATGACTGAAGCAGCCTAGCATGCATGCATATCATCAGACTCACCCGCTCCTCTGAGCTCTTTGAGGGCTGAGAAGGTATCTTTATCTTTTATTCCATTTTTTTTCTTTTTTTGCCATGCCTCATGAGTGAAGGGTCTTAGTTCCCCAACCAGAGATTGAACCTGGGCCCCCTGCAGTAGAAACTACTGGATGAGTCCTAACTACTGGATGACCAAGGAATTAATTCTCTGGTGCCTTTATCTTTGCATCTCCAGTTCCTAACAATTTTTGAATTGAGTTCAATACAAACAATAGTTCTTTTCCCCTAAGCCTCTGACAGGGAGCATGAGATTTCAGCAATAACCATGTTAATTTCCTTGGAACTTTTTGTTTGCTGTTTTTTCCGTTGTTTCCCCAATACCTATAATTTAGAGCTATTATATGTGTCTGCTTCTATCCTGTTAGGTTTGACAGGTGACATATAGGGAGAGACAGGGCTTGTGAATACGAAGGAATAGAATTAACTTGATGGACATTCTGTTTCCTTCAACAAAAGCAGCTCTTTTCTCGCTGTTCATTGACCTTGGAATTATAGACTGTGAACAGAGAATCAACGTCTCCTTTTATTACAGCATATTTACTAGGTCTGGACAAAGAGTTGAAAGCTTTTTGCAAAAATGTGAGTCTAGGGGAATGTTCACAACTGGCTCCTGCCAGGCTCAGTGTAGGGAGGGATGACACACCATTCTTAGATAAGAACAATGTATATAGAATTACTGAATTGAAACTAGAATGCCCAGGGAAAAAGGTTTGTGATCTTAGTTTGTTTTGAGAATTAAACCTCTGAAAGCTGCTTGGCTTTTATGAGGAAAGCAGTGAGTTTAGAAATGAGTTTGAATGTCTGTCCATCTCTTTTTAGATGATCAAACCAGGACTCAGACAGGTTAAATAAAATTCTCAGGGTCACCCGCCTCATAAGTGTTAATATTTATTTCTACAAGGAGATCAAACCAGTCAACCCTAAAGGAAATCAACGCTGAATATTCATTCACTGGAAGGACTGATACTGAAGCTCCAATACTTCGCCCACCTGATGCGAAGAGTTGACTCATTGGAAGAGACTCTGATGCTGGGAAGATTGAAGACAGGAGGAAAAGGGAATGACGGAGGACACTATGGTTGGATGGCATCACCGACTCAATGGACATGAGTTTGAGCTAACTCTGGGAGATGGTGAAGGACAGGGAAGCCTGGTGCACTGCAGTCCATGGGGTCACAAAGAGTTGGACATGACTGAGTGACTGAACCACAACAAAAGGTCTGTTGGGAGGAGAAAAGCATATAAGGTGTATGTGTGTGCTCAATTGCTATGTTGTGTCCAACTCTTTGTGACCCCATGGATTGTAGCCCACCAGGCTCCTCTGTCCATGGGATTCTCCAGGCAAGAATATTGGAGCAGGTTGCCATTTCCTTCTTCACAGGATCTCCCAACCCATGGATTGAACCTGTGTCTCCTGCCTGGCAGGTGGATTCTTATGCACTGTGCCTCCTGGCAAGCCCCTATTTAAGTTATATCCAAGTCTAACAGAGTGCTGGCTCCCAGGAGCACTGAACACATTTTCAAACACCTCGGAACTGAAAAGACAGGTCCTAAACTGTCCCTGCTCCCTTTTGAGGTTTTACAAATTTCCCCTGAAATGGATATCCCATCGTCTTAACCCTGTTCCTTACATTTCCACACACAGAAGGGATGTTCTGCTCTGTTCCCCAGAAGCTTATGAGGGGCACCTCCAGCTCTTCATCTTGACCTTGACCCTCACCCAGAGGAGGAAGAGAGGCTGTCCTGTCCCTTTTAGGTCAGAACTGAGCGTACTTGGTTACCACCTTAATGCTTATTCTTTTTTAATTCACTTTGCACAGAGGATCCATGCCTTCTGCTCTGCTTGCTGAGTTCTTACAGGGGCAGACTGGTCCTGGATGAGAAGACCATATTCACCCAAGAGGGTCAGGGCCTGGGGCTCAGGTCCGTATATCACATCAAACATCGAAAGGCCCATCGTGACCACACATAGCGACTACAACCTTTCATCTAGTGGTATCAGTGGCAAAGCTGACGTGTTTCATGTCATCTGTTTGACTCCTAAGTGTTGGTTTCAAATTTGGGAGTGGATAAAAGGGTTTTGAGCTTCCCGGGTGGTGCTCTTGGAAAAGAACCCACTTGTCAATGCAGGAGACTAAGAAACGTGGGTTTGATCCCGGGAATACCCACTCCAGTATTCTTGCCTGGAGAATCCCATGGATAGAGGAGCCTAGCATGCTGCAGTCCACCTGGTCGCAAAGAGTCAGACATGACTTCACGACTAAACAACAACAGATTCTGGTGGCTAGGAATAAGGTGAGTAAGGAGTGAGGTCAAGGCTTTGGGCTGAGCCAGGGAGTAAGGCCTCAGATGTTAATACAAAAGCAGCTGGTGGGACAGACAGCTTGTTTCTCCATGGCTCACAAGGGAGCAGCTGTTTGATTTGATCAACTCAGTGCCCAGGGTTTTGCTTCGGAACTGGTTTTTGAGTCAACAGTGAGCTTCCCTGTGTGTTGTCACAACTCATGGCTGGAGGCATGAAGCGTATCCTGTGTCACTCCACCGCGAGCAGTAGACTCTCGGGAGCTTCTGCCAGGTGTTCTCTGGAATTTAGCCCCATGTGCATGTTCCTGTCGCTGATTTTGTGTCTCTTCACTGCAGTTCATATTGAACATGTTATAATTATATGTTGAACTGGGGGATCGATAGATATAGATAGAGGGATGAATGGATAGATAGATAGCTGTTGTTCAGTTGCTCAGTTGTGTCCACCTCTTTGTGACCCCATGGACTGTAGCACTCCAGGCCTCCCTGTCCTTCACCATCTCCCGGAGTTGGCTCAGATTCATGTCCATTGAGTTGATGATGCCATCCAACCCTCTCATCTGCTGTCATCCCCTTCTCCTCCTGTCTTCAATCTTTCCCAGCATCAGAGTCTTTCCCAATGAGTCAGCTCTTTGCATCAGGTGGACAGAGTATTGGAGCTTCAGCTTGAGTCCTTCCAATGAATATTCAGGGTCCATTTCCTTACAATTACTGGCTTGACCTCTTTGCTGTCCAAGAGGCTCTGAAGAATCTTCTTCGGCACCACAATTCGAAGGTATCAATTCTCTGTGGTTAGGGAGGGGCGTGAATTCAAATGAAATGACCTCTCACTCATTACTGGTGACTGTGTAAGAACTGATTTTTTACTGAACATTTTTGTGGTAGGAGGGAAGAGGTTTATAAACTAACATGATAGACTTCACACAAACACCCCTGAAGTCTTTCTGTTCTTTTTCCCCCAAATTCTTCCCCATTAACACCATCTGATCTCTTCCTTTAAATCAAGCACCGCCCCCCTCCCACCCCCCAATCCTCTCATCCACCCCTGGTCTCACCGCAGCCTCTTCTATGTAAAGCGGTTCGTTGTTGCCTTAGATCCAACTTGCATCCTCCCAGCCATCACCCTGCCCAGCACACACTGGAATTTCCCTGGGATTCACTGTCTTTAGAAGATAAGGCCTAGGATAAATAAAGAAGAGGGCTTCCCCAGTGGTAAAGAATCTGCCTGCCAAAGCAAGAGATAACCCCTGGGATGGGAAGATCTGGAGTGGGGCATAGCAACCCACTCCAGTATTCTTGCCTGGAGAATCCCATGGACAGAGGAGCCTGGCGGGCTACAGTCCATGGGGTGGCCAAGAGTCGGACACTACTGAGGTGACTTAGCACACACGCAAGTAAAGAAGCTCTCAGACAGCCTTCCAGGACAGCGGATTCTTGTTGAAGTGAATTCTCAACCCCTCCACCCTTCATCTGATGCAGATTACAAAGCACAAAGCAAGAGCAGGAGATACAGGAAACCCTGTTTACAGTTTGGGAGTGGTCTCTCCCCCCAGGGGAGGATGAAGTTACAATAATGGCATTCATGGGACTTCCTTGGTGGTCCAATGGCTAAGAATCTATGCTCCAAATGCAGGGGAAAGTGAAAGTGAAGTTGCTCAGTCATGTCAAACTCTTTGGGACCCCATGGACTGTAGTGTACCAGGCTCCTCCGTCCATGGGATTTTCCCAGCAAGAATACTGGAGTAGGTTGCCATTTCCTTCTCCAGGAGATCTCCCCTACCCAGGGACTGAACCCTAGTCTCCCACACTGTAGGCAGATGCTTTACTGTCTGAGTCACCAGGGCGCAATCCCTGGTCAGGGAACTAGATCTCACATGTTGCAACTAAGACCTGGCACAGCCAAATAAATATTTTACAATAAGATAAATTAATGGCCTTTATGTGCCCAGCCCACTTTCTCAAACTCCCTCTTTCTCAAGGTGCTCACAAGTGCTCTGGAATCCGTGGCTCACAGGGCTATCTGAGAAGTGATAGTTGGATCACCCTAAGAGGTTAGATCACTAACTCAACTCCATCACCCAACACCTTTCTACAAGAGCTTCACTACTTGGTTTCCTTTTTGAGTGAATTCTCCCCTAATCTGCATTTCTAGTCTTCACGGAGAAGAACAGGTGAGGAAGAGTGTCTCGTGGGCTACCAGTGAGAGATGGAGGTTTATCTGTGAAATGTTACCATCCCTCCAGGCACACTGCAGTGAAACTGACATCTAGAGCCGGATGACTCCAGAGTAGATTCTCATTCCTTCCTGGCAGCTGAGACAGCTGCTAGCGTGAAATACACTTCAATATCAATGTCTTTATTGCATCAGATATTTTTAACCTCAAAAGATCTGACTTTAAGATCTGGGAATAAACACATGTGCTTTCAAACAATGTTGATCCACAGAAAACCTTTGCTGAAAGAATAAATTCAACTTCTGGCAGCCAAGTTGAATACTCTTTTCCAAACATATAATCACTTTTCCACCACTGGGCATTTTTCATGCTATTCCTGCTATCTAAAAGATTCTCCATAAACTCTTTTTTTAAAATTCATCTCAGCCCTTTGAAGTACCTGCTCAGCCTTTCCTTATCATTTTTGAGAAAACTTTCCACATTCTGCCAGTCATCCAGTGATACGTCTCTCTCTCTCTCTCTCTCTATCTGGCCATACCATGTGGCTGGTGGGATCTTAGTCCCCAAACCAGGAGTTGAACCTGGGCCCATGACAGTAAAAATGCAAAATCCTAACCATTGGACTGACAGGAAATTCCCAAAGGTGGTTTCTCTTTCTCCATGCCCTTAGATCAGTCCTCTTTCTTCAGCTGACTTAAATGGTGGTGGTGGTGGTGTTCAGTCGTGTTAAGTCATGTCCGACTCTTTTCGACTCCATGGACTGCAGCACGCCAAGCCTCCCTGTCCCTCACTATCTCCCAGAATTTACCCAAGTTCATGTCCATTGAATCAATACTGTCATCCAACCATCTCATCCTCTGTTGTCCCCTTCTCCTCCTGCCCTCAATCTTTTCCAGCATGAGGATCTTTTTCAATGATTCGGTTCTTCACATCAGATGGCCAAAGTTTTGGAGCTTGAGCATCAGTCCTTCCAGTGAGTATTCAGGGTTGATTTCCCTTCTTTTGGATTGATGTGTTTGATCCTCTTGCAGTCCAAGGACTCTCAAGAGTCTTCTCCAGCACCACAATTTGAAAACAGCAATTCCTCGGCACTCAGCTCACATCTGTACATGACTATGGGAAACATGTGGTCCACCAAAGGAAAGAATGGCAAACTATTCCACTATTCTTGCCTTGAGAACCCTATGAATATGATAAAAAGGCAAATGTTGATGATTCACTCTCAAATTGCCTTCTCTTGAATCTTGCATAGGTGTGTACATCAGTATCTACCCTTAAGAGCCCTCAAAAACTGGTAAAAAAAAAAAAAATGAAGGCAAAGGAGTCCTCCTTGGGGAAACGCTGGATAAATATTGTTTATTGAATGAATAAGTGAATCATCAACTCTCTGCCAACACAATTCTGCAGTGGCCAGTGTCCCTCCTATAGAGGCTCCGCCCACTAACCCACATGCCTAATCCAGTGCTAAGTGACCAGGTCCTGCTCAGTACTTAGTCTTTGTGTGTCCAGAGACTCATACTATAAGTCTAGGCCTGGACAGGGAAGAAAAGTGAAAGAGTAACAAACTTTAACTGACTGTTGGAAATGTCTAATGAGCTGCTGGAGGGATTAATGCAAAGGGCAGTTTTATTTAGCATGGCTCTCCATGTTTTGAGAAAAATAATTACAAAATCCTCGAGTGCCTCCAAACTTCCCCTGTAAATTTAAACAAAAGCAAAACCACAGTACCAAGAGAATTGACAAACGGACCCCAAATCACACAGTTGGAACCACATTTGGAAAATATGAGCTAATAGAATTATGAAGTGTAAAAACAGTCTGACAGAGGAATTAGAGTGTGTCAAGGATCTTGGGGACAAATGAATCCAGTCCCTCATATTACAGATGAAATGCTGAAGCACTAGAATGAGGAAGGGGCTTGTAAAAGTTATACAGCTGTTGATATGATCATTGGGAGGGAACCCGTCACAGCAGTGGATAGACTAGGAAGACGTAATTGCCTCATTTAGTTCCCTGTAGGCACAGAAGTAGTCTCACTAATAAGCCCAAGTAATGATAGTGACTCATCCAATTAACACAGCACAGAACTTTGAAGTGAAAACCTCTGGGTTGGACCCTTAGCTGTGTGGTCCTGTATCCACGGTCAGCTCGTCGTTCACCAGAACGTTCACCAGAACTCTGCAGAGTGTGGTATTACACAGCTGATGTCTGAAGCAAGGTTTACCTTCATGGTGAGATTTTTCCTTCTTGCCAAGAGGGAAAACCTGGAAGGCACAAGTTCCTTAGTTCTTCAGAACCAGAAGAGCTGGAGGAGGAAGAAGGCCCGGGTCTCTCAGAGAGGTGATGGTACCAGGAAGGGAGATGGGGGCCTCAGCTGAGCCTCTCAGGCCACGAAGTTCACAAGCCACTACTCTTCTGAATACATAACATTGTTATTCTACAGCTAACAAAGAGTGGCTCCTGGAGTTTTGCCAAGTGGCCACAAAGTGATGGAGGGAGTGGCCGGAAGAACACTGTCCCCTGCGGGTGTAGCTACTGATCAGGTCAGGGCCAGGCCTGGGTTTTCTGACTCCTGGTGCAGTGTTCCTTCTTCAAGAAGGAATTAAATATGGCAATGAAAAAGATAATTTATGAACAATGCAGCAAATGATGAGCCTAGTAGAAGGATAAAGTGGGCTGGAGATGACCCTCCCTCTACATATATTCATTGTGTGGCCACAACCAACAGGACATAAACGAAGCAGTCTTGGGAGTCTCGCCCTTGTTCTTCCTGTATTGAGAATGGTGGTCTTGCTCCGGGTATCTGTGTGCAGTGTTTTCTTGCTCTTTTCTCAGGTCTCTGCTCAAATGTCACCTCCTCAGAGAGGCTTTCCCTGAACACCATATTTAAAATAATTCACCCTCTTTTCCCTGTGCATATGTGTCCAGTCTTGTCCGACTCATTGCACCCCCATGGACTGTAGCCCGCCAGGCTCCTCTGTCCATGGGATTTCTAGGGCATGTGTATTGGAGCAGGTTGCCATTTCCTTCTCCAGGAGAACTTCCCAACCCAGGGATTGAACCCACATCTCCTGCCTGGCAGGTGGTTTCTTTCCCACTGAGCCACCTAGGAAGTCCCTTTTGTCCCTGATCCCTCTGTAAGACTCCCCTGGAGAGCTGCTAGGCAGAAAGGCAGAGCAGATAACCAAATCAATCCCTGTATTGCTCATATCCGCCAACAGGATGCGAGCACCACTAGGATATGAATTTCTCCTGTCTCCTTCACCACTGGATCCTCAGCTTAGTAATACTTGGGGCTTAGAGGGCACTCAGTGAGCTGTTGTTGTTTAGTCGCTAAGTTGTGTCCAACTCTTTTGTGACCGCATTGGGTATAGCCCACCAGGCTCCCTTGTCCATAGGATTCTCCAGGCAAGAATACTGGAGTGGGTTGCCATTTCCTTCTCCAAGGGATCTTCCCAATCCAGGGACCAAACCTGGGCCTCCAGCATTGCAGGCAGATTCTTTAATGTCTGAGCCACCAGGGAAGCTGATATTAGAGGTAGGTGAGCAAATAGATGCAATGAAGGAGGCTAAGGAACAGCAACCAAAACCAGGAGAGAAATCATATTATGAACAAACAGACAAGAATAAGAGTATGGGAAGCTGTGAGAAATACCTCTGAGAGAGCATGGTTGAACTCTCTAAATCCATGAACCTGCTTCCATTTTCATTCATTCATTGATTTATTTATTGAAGACTACTCATTCCCAGTGGCTCAGTGGTAAAGAACCTGCCTACCAGTGCAGGAGACCTGGGTTCAATCTTTGGGTTGGGAAGAACCCCTGGAGAAGGAAATGTCAACCCACTTTAGTATTCTTGCCTGGAGAATCCCATGGACAGAGGAGCCTGGCAGACTATAGTCCATGGGGACACAAAGAGTCGGACACAACTGAGTGACTATCACTTTCACCTCTAATATGTGTGATAAGTGCTTTACATAATTACCCCTATTTAATATTAAGTCCATAGAGCTGTGTAATGGATCAGCCTGACTTTACCTGCAAGGATCTTGGTCAAGTTGTTCGTTCCGTCTAAGCCTCCAAGTCATAAAACTCGTCAGTGGTAGGCTTGACTCAATCATGACAGTGCAGCACATTCTTGGGTTTTATTGATACACGAAACATTCTCAGCAGTGACCAGTCTTTGGAGACTTGGGAAATGTTGACTCCTTCATTCTGACTGTTGGGCAGGGCTGGGAGTGTGCATTCGGATGAATCCTGGCAGGAAACAGATGGCATCGTTACGACTATGATCAAGGGGACTTGAATAAAGGAGCAGGGAGAAGGTCACTACCAGAACTCAGAGGGAGCTCCAGCTGTAGGCAGGGCCTCCAACAGACTTGAACTTTTAGACTAGAGCCTCTTTCTACAGTATTGGAGAGAGAGGTTAGTGATGTATTCCATGTGGTCATATGCTTTTGTGAAAGTGAGATATATAAACCACAGTTGGCTAAGATCTCTGTACCTTTCCACCTGGACTGTGGCTTCATCACATTTCCCTTCCTGTTGGGTGGAGTATTTTAAATCTAGCTAAGGAGGTGTTGCAGAGCTATGGTGGCTCAGATGGTAAAGGATCCGCCTGTAACGCAGGAGACCTGGGTTCAGTCCCTGGGTCAGGAAGATGCCCTGGAGAAGGAAACGGCATGCCAGTATTCTTGCCTGGAGAATCCCAGGGACAGAGGAGTCTGGCTGGCTATAGTCCACAAGGTTTCAAGGAGATGTCGAGTCTAATGTATGTTTTAATCTGTGAATTACATACATATCTCCCAGCTCCCACTTAAAAAAAAAAGTTTGGCATGTTAATAATGCAGTATTCAAACAGCTAAAGAAAGATCAAATTATTTTCCTTTTTTTAATTGAAAATATAAATAATTTCAGTTATTATAAGTATGCCACATAGAAATGGCCTCCAGGAGGACTCCTAGCACTTCCGATGATAACCTACCCAGGTATTGTGATACAAAATTGCAAGACCTTGGGCTGAATTGCCACAAAAACGTGTCCTATGGATGGACGCTCACCACCAGAAGCATGGGAGTAGTTGAGAGAGAGGAAAACTTGAAATGGACAAAGTCAGACCTAGTCTGTCAAAATTCTTCTAGCCCACAGACATGTAATATTTTTTTTTTTGTTGTTGTTGTTTTTGCCATACATTGTCATGATATCACCATGGGTTTACATATGCTTCCCCTCCGGGTCCCCCCTCCCTCCTCCCTCCCCCCCGGGAAATCTCGCTGCACCAGTCCCGAGCATCA
>ML660770.1:1873923-2016372 GCA_007570785.1 Antilocapra americana | reverse complement strand
GTCAGTTGATGGGCATCTAGGTTGCTTCCATGTCCTGGCTATTGTAAACAATGCAGCGATGAACATTGGGGTGCACGTGGCTCTTTCAATTCTGGTTTCCTCGGTGTTGTTTTAAGTGAGGGTTCAGTTTGCATTGACCTCCTGGTCTAAACAGAAATATTCTCCTATCAGAAAGAAATCCTAGTTTACTCTCTGTGTGTATGTGTGTCTGTGTTCAGTTGTGTCCGACTCTTTGCAACCCCAAGGACTGTAGCCTGCCAGGCTCCTCTATCCATGGAAATTTCCAGGAAAGAATACTGGAGTGGCTTGCCATTTCCTACTCCAGGGGATCTTCCTGATCCAGGGATTGAACCCGAGTCTCTTGCGTCTCCTGCATTGGCAGGTTGATGATTCTACCATTGAGCCACTTGGAAAGCCTAGGAAGTTTACTCTGGTCCCATTAAAATAAAAGTTTGGCATGTTAATAATGCAGTATTCAAACAGCTGAAGAAAAATAAAATTATTTTCCTTTTTTTATTGAAAATATTACCAAGTTAATGAAACTTCATGATAAAAAGAGCAGGCAGATAAAAACTTACAAAAAAGGTATTGTGGAAAAAAAAAGGTATTGTGGAGGTATGTATGCATTGACTGAAAAAAAAATGCACAATGTAGAATTTGAGAAATATGTTTTACTTAGCGGACAAAACTGAGGACTTCAAACAGGAAGGTGGCCTCTCAGATAGCTCTGAGGGACCGTTCTGGAGAGGTAAGGGAGGAGCCAGGATACACAGGAGTTTTTCCAACAGAGACCAGGTACTCAGAACATCAAAAGACTCCTGCTAATTAAAGAACAACCAGACATCTCAAGTTAGTGAATTTAGCACTTTTCTGTGTATGAAAGGACAGGAGTCTGGGCTCAGTGAAATCACTCCTGTGAGGTGCACCTTAACTGTCTAGGGCCAGCACCTTGCTCTTCTCCATCCTGAACCCCCTCAGGGTGCACAGCTGGGGGTGGCTACAGTGACTGCTTCCCTGGTGGCTCAGCCGGTAAAGAATCTGCCTGCCTATGCAGGAGATGCAAGAGATGTGGATTAGATTCCTGGGTCAGGAAGATCCCGTGGAGATGGGAATGGCAACCCACTCCAGAATTCTTACCTGGGAAATTCCATAGATGTAGGAGCTTGATGGGCTGCAGTCCATGGGCTTGCAAAGAGCCAGACGTGACTGAGCACATGTGCACGTGTGCGCGCGCGCGCGTGCACACGCACACACACACACACACACAGTGACTTCAGGCTTGTTGGTTGCAGTGTCCTTTGGGCCTCCCTCATAGCTCAGTTGGTAAAGAATCCGCCTGCAATGCAGGAGACCCCTGGTTTGATGACTGGGTCGGGAAGATCCCCTAGAGAAGGGATCGGCTACCCACTCCAGTATTCTTGGGCTTTCCTTGTGGCTCAGCTGGTAAAGAATCCGCCTGCAATATGGGAGATCTGGGTTCGATCCCTGGGTTGGGAAGATCCCCTGGAGAAGGGAAAGGTACCCACTTCAGTATTCTGACCTGGAGAATTCCATGGACTGTATAGTTCCTGGGGTCACAAAGAGGTGATCACGGCTGAGCGACTTTCACTTTGTTTACTGATAAGGCAGGCGACATTTTTCATCCACATTTAGAGTTTCTGAAAGTTGAATCCTCCTAAGTTTGAGGCTGGAAAGTTGTTGCAATTTCTCTTCTCATTCTAAAAAGATAACCATTTTTGTACTTAATTTCGTATTCTCTTCTTAAGGAGGGTTCAAAATGTGCATAAACTTCCACCCTACAGAAGTACTTCTGCCCGTGACTGTGCCTTTGGGTAGAGAACCATAGGCACACCTTAAAGAAGACAAAATTATTTATTAGTGGCTGCACTGGGTCTTCGTTGCTGCACCTGGGCTTTTCTCTAGTTGCAGCGAGCAGGGGCTGCTCATCGCAGGAGCTCCTCTCGTTGCAGAGCACAGGCTCTCGAGCATGCAGGCTTCAGTAGTTGCAGCTCACCGGCTCTAGAGCACAGGCTCAGTAGCGGTGGTGCAGGGGCTTTCCGGACCAGGGACTGAACCGGGGTACCCCGCATTGCAAAGTGGATTCTTAACCACTGGACGACCGCGGAAGCCCACCATAGGCCCGTCTAAAGGGGGAGCATGGCAGTGAGGGAACTGGAGGAATATATACCCTGATCTCTTTATTCTGCAACCCAAATACATGACAAAGGGGAAGGAAACCCAGTTCTTTCCACCCAGAGAGCTCAGGTCCTCTGGGCAGGAAGCAGCAAGGTGGAGGTGCAAATGGGACATTTCCAGTACAGTGGGAAACCTAGCATTGTCCCTGAGCGCTACTTTGGTGTAAGAACTGCCCCCTCCCCACGCACTCCTCCCCTTTGGAAAAGGAATGACTTATTTGTGTAGTGAGTGAGTTTTGGAGAAGGACTAGCCTGGAGAGGAATCAGCAACTCTGGATTCTCTCTCACTGGTGCCTGCCACCCTACAGAGGGGCACCTCCTATGTGCCCTCAGTTCAGCAGTTACCCAGCTGTGCCAGTGCATGGCAGGCATCTGCCTAACCCAGGAGGACACAGCAGAAAGCTCATCTGAGAAACTAGTTTAGACATGATGATAATACTCACAATAAATAGCATTGTCGTGATGATCTAGGGCTTCCATGTGGCACTAGTGGTAAAGAACCCACCCGCCAATGTAAGAGACACAAGAGACGTGGGTTCAATCCCTGGGTCAGGAAAATGCCCTGGAGAAGGGAATGGCGACCCACTCCAGTACTCTTGCCTGAAAAATCCCATGGACAGAGGAGTCTGGTGGGCTAGAGTCCATAAGGTTGCAAAGAGCTGGACACAACTGGAGTGACTTAGCATGTGCTTGATGGTCTAGTCTGGCCCCCACATTTTATAGGCAAGAAGTGTATTTTACTCTTCAAATAAATGTCCCATTAGAATATTTACTATGCTTAAGCTTTTTATGATTTTTAACTTTCCTTCAAATCTCAGTTTTAATTGTATTTGAATGTACGGATAACTTCAGTTTTAGGGAATACTGGTGTGAATTACTAGCAAATATAACTGCCAGCAATGGTCTTCTTTCGTTTTATTTCAGAAACCTGAGTCCTAAATCATCATTTCCAGGGAATTCTCTGATGGTCCAGTGGTTAGGACTCAGTGCTGTCACTGCTGAGGGCCCAGTTCAATCCCTGGTCAGAGAATTAACATTCCATAAGCCCTGCTACGAGGCCAAAAATAGTCAGGATTTCTTAGTGAAATGTCTTCTAATATGAATAAAGACTGGAAAGAATCATTCCATTTTCTTCTAAATATGCATCCCTTCCAAAGACCGAGATTTGTATGATATTGAGATTGGAAGAAACGAAGGGACTTGCTAGGTTTATGATTTCTAAAATAAAGGTAAAGGCTAAATTGGTTTTTCAAAGGACCAAAATGCATATGTTCTCAAAAAAGTTTGGAGACAAATTGAGAACAGCAACAACAGCACAAGGAGGACAGGTTCTAGCTGGAGTGTGTGTGTCTGGTCTGGGGAGGTTGGTGACCCTAGTGCTTTTTGGTTGTCCCTGAAGCTCCTGCCAGACTCCCTAGAGATTTTTCAAACCATGAGACGAACTTGAGGATCTCCATGAGCAGCCCACCGATACCACACTGGTCCTAGGAGTTCATTACAAAGTGAAAGTGAAAGCCACTCAGTCGTGTCTGACTCTTTGCAACCCCAGGGACTATACAGTTCATGGAATTCTCCAGGCCAGAATACTGGAGTAGGTAGCCTTTCCCTTCTCCAGGGGGTCTTCCCAACCCAGGGATTGAACCCAGTTCTCCCACACTGCAGGCAGATTCTTTACCAGCTGAGCCACAAGGAAAGCCCAAGAATACTGGCGTGGGTAGCCTATTTCCTTTCTGGTAGATCTTCCCGACCCAGGAATCGAGCCAGGGTCTCCTGCATTACAGATGGATTCTTTACTAACTGAGCTATCAGAGAAACCCTGTTCATTATAAAGTACTATTCAAAACCTCTAGATGAGACATGTCCATGCTCCAGATTACCTTATTAAGAGCCTCCAGGACAAAATCCTCAGGGATGACAATGGAAGCGGGACAGCACTTGGAGGAGTGAGGTATAGTCAGTCTTGTCTGAGTTTCTGAGAGGTCAGGGAGCTGGTTATTCTGCAATCAGGTTAACTATTTGTCCTTTAGTGTTGGAGACAAAATAGAGGAATCTGTGGTTGGATCTATTTTGTCCAAAGTGATCAACTGCAGCATTAGGCAAACGACTGTTTTCTGTATCAGTTTATAGAATAAATAAGGATATTTGACTTAAAATACTTGTCAACAGCTTGACGTAACAACCGTTGCTTGCCCTGTTTTCACAAAAGAGGAAACTTGAGGCTTTCAAAGTGTGGTCCCTGGAAGAGCAGCATCGGCTCTGGTAGACTGCGCAAGATTCACAGAATCTCACGTGAGATTTCAGTGAGATTCTTTGTGACCTGTATGCACAGCAAACTAAACTACAGAGTTCAAATCACAAGCTGACTATGCACCAGGCCTGGAGAAGGTGTACCCACCCTCAGTCCCAGCTGCCCTGTAAACCAGCTGTAAAATGATGGCACAGAGAGCAGGTGGTCCACTTTCAACACACAACTCCTGAGCAAGCTCTTTAACTGACTGACCCACAACACAACAGCATCACGGATCAGTTCTTTGCAACCTGCATTTCACTGTGACTCAGCTCAGCTTGTGCAGCCGAAGGATGAAGGACGCTCTCCTTTAATTTCCTGTTGTCTTCCTTCCTCCTGGCCCCTCCCTCCTCTCCACCCTCAGTTCATATTACCATTAATTATAACCCTGCATGTGCTGCTTTCTCTGATAACACAGAGAATGTCTGCCCCGCTGAACCTTGGGCACTTTCCCCTCTTCCATTTTCTAAGAGCAGTAGTCATGCCATGGCAACGCCTAATCCCTAACCTCGCAATGGGGGTGTGGTCAATGAGAGAATCAGAGCAGGTGTTCCTGCAAAAGGAAGCAAAGAATAAGCCTGGTGAAGGGGGAAATGAAGGGGTAATGCTCTAGATCAATACTCCTCCGACTGTCATATGCATAAATCACCGAGGGACTTGCAGGCTCAGATTCAAGTGGTCAGGGATGGTATCAGAGAATCTGGAGCCCTTACAAAATGTCAAGGGATGCAGATGGCTACTGGTCCAAGGACCAGAGCTTGAATCCTAAGTTTGACATGTAACGTGAGGGCAAGGATCTTACTATGAGAGTCTCTGTGATATCATGATCATGTGTGTCTTCCCCAGAAAAGCTGTTTGATACATTTGTACATAAATGCTTACTTAATTAAACACTTACTTATATCTGAGATACCATGCTGGCTGCTTGAATTATCATAATAATCCTGCATGATCTAAAAATTTGTCAGTTTTGGCTATAAAAGTGAGACTGATGTGATATGCCTTTGCTGACAAAAGTTCGTCTTGTCAAAGCTATGGTTTTTCCAGTAGTCATGTATGGATGTGAGAGTTGAACTATAAAGAAAGCTGAGCACCCGAGAATTGATGCTTTTGAACTGTGGTGTTAGAGAAGACTCTTGAGAGTCTGTTGGACTGCATGGAGATCCAACCCAGTCCATCCTAAAGGAAATCAGTCCTGAATATTCATTGGAAGGACTGATGTTGAAGCTGAAACTCCACTACTTTGGCCACCTGATGCAAAGAACTGACTCACTAGAAAAGACCCTGATGCTGGGAAAGATTGAAGGCAGGAGGAGAAGGGGACGACAGAGGATGAGATGGTTGGATGGCATCACCGACTCAATTGACCTGAGTTTGAGCAAGCTCCGGAAGTTGGTGATGAACAGGGAAACCTGGAGTGCTGCAGTCCACGGGGCTGCAAAGAGTCGGACGTGACTGAGCGGCTAAACTGAATGCTATATGCACTGAGGCACAGAGAGGTTGAGTTACTTGCTCAAAGTCATACAGTTGCTGTGCCAAGTTGTTGCTTACCAAATATCCCATGCCCTCCCCTGTATTTCCTAACCTCCCTTGCAGTCAGTTGGAGAAGGAAATGACAACTCACTCCGGTCTTCTTGCCTGGAGAATCCCATGGACAGAGGAACCTGGTGAGCTACAGTCCATGGGGTTGCAAAGAGTTGGACACAATGTAGGAGCTAAGCAAACAACGACAACTTGAAGTTGATTGAAGCTGTTGAACTAATCCCGGCCAAAGGGCCGCTGGGGACATGGCACATGCCACCTCCTAGCTGAGACAACGAAGAGCCAGCCCTGTCTCCTCGTCCACCCCTCCCTCCTCTGTTTTGTACTCTGCCATCTAAAACATGGCCCCCAAGCCAAGACGAGCTTGGCTCAGGATTGCTGCTCAGCCTGCTGTCGACTTTGCACGAGGATACAGAGATCTTTGCCGAACTGAAGCCACTACTAATTTAGGTGTGTTATCAGAATATTCCAAAAAATATAGGCTTGGTGTTGCTGTCAGCCAACTCTATTGTATAACAGGCTTTTGAGGGCTTCCCAGGTGGCACTAGTGGTAAGGAACCTGCCTGCCAATGCAGGAGACATAAGAGCTTCGAGTTTGATCCCTGGGTCGGGAAGGTCCCCTGGAGGAGGGCATGGCAATCCACTCCAGTATTCTTGCCTGGAGAATCTCATGGACAGAGGACCCTGGTGGGCTACAGTCCATACGGCTGCAAAGAGTCAGCGGGACTGAATCGACTTAGCATGCATGTATGCACTAGGTCCCAGGAAGGTGAGCATAACCCAGATCACTCTAGATGAGGCAAACCACAGTACTGCCTGTCGGTCTAGCCTGGATAATATCAGACACTGGGACAGTGACAAATGAATGGCTAGTGACTTGAGAGAGGTCTGAAGGACATGAACTGTAGAAGCCCAATGACTGTCCCCTATGACTTGGTGAAGTTTTCATTCCCTGATAAGAACCATTTCTAGTTCTGCTCTTTACCCATATGAAGGCATGTCTTCAAGCATGGTTGCTAAGTCACTTCAGTCATGTCTGACTCCGTGCAACCCTATGGACTGTAGTCCGCCAGGCTCCTCAGTCCATGGAATTCTCCGGGAAAGAATTAGAATGAAGAAAACCTTGTTTTTAGAGATTTGATGGGCTCCATTTATGAAATGAAAGAAATCTTCTTTTGAGAACAATTATAATGCACACCCTAAGTGACTGACTTTACAACCTCTGTTAAATCATTCAATAAATGGGGAATGTGGTTTGTGTACACAGTGGCACATGAATTTCTGTGTCACTAATAAGATGCATCATTCTACTTGCATATAAACATCAAAAGAACACGACTACTATTTACATTTTTCTAGGGATATGGAATGAAACAGAGAGGATTAGCACAACCAACCTAATAAGGGATGGAAAACCTGAAAAAGTATACAGAAATCAAGTCAGCAGTGAGCCTTTCCACTCTTTCCCTCCCCCACCGTTTCCTTCTCTGCTACAGATGCCTGTCCAAGATGTCTTCACTGGTGACACAGCTTAATGCTGCAAGGACCAACTGTTCTCTCGACTCAGAAACAATTTGTGTCCAATGGAGAAATCAAATGACCTATCTGTTCTATGGTATAAACTCTTAGATCTGTAAACACAGCACTATGTACATATAAACAGATCACAAGGAAGCAAGATTTATCCCAGGGATACCAGGAAGATTTAACGCAAGAAAATTTTATTCAAGTAATACATGCCATTAGGATTTTTAAAGAAAGAAGTTAACTCAAATACGTTATGTAATTTAGTTATGGAAAAAAATCTAAGTGACTTATGAATAGAAAATTGCCCTAGGCTGATAAAATGTAACTTCCCAAAACCTAAAGCAAAAATTATGCTTTAAATGGAATGGGGAAACTCTAAGGAACTTTTCTCTCTTCCCATGTTTCTCTCTTTTAAGCTCTAGCTTACATAGAAAATATAAAGATCCCAATTTTCATTTTTCATTTCATTTTACACTGGTTAGGACTTCTTTTAGACAGTTAATAGTGAGAGAAACATTCCTACCAGAGCCACTTCCATGGTTGATGTACAGAAATTTGATTGATTTTTTAAAAATATTGAATTTTCACTTGGCAGTTTTGCTGAACTCTTAAAATTCTTTCTTCTTCCTTCATGGCTTTAGTTGATTATGCAAACTATATAGTTCTTATTGTTACTGTGAATGAGAACTGTTCTCCAGAAAGGAATGAATGGTAAAGCTTTATTGTCCAGCACATTTTCTACTATATTTTCAAACCAATTATCAGATTACTGGGATCTTACCAGACTGATAGCCACATGTTGTCATTGATTACAATTTTCCTCAAATGCATCTATGAGTTTCATGATTTTCTAATCAAAATCTCAACAGGGATTGGTGAGCTGATTTTAATATGTATATGAAACAGCCAAGAGCCAAGGGTAGTCTGAGACTGTCTGCCGGGACTCATTTCTGTCAATGGTAAACCGTCTCAGTAGAATTACTGAAGAAGAATCAGAATAGCTGAGTAGCGCAGCAGCACAGAGACCCAGCCATAGCACCACACAGATACAGAGCCTCCATGTATGGAATGTGTGTTGGTAGGCAAACACAGTCTCCCTGATAACGGGGGGTAGGACAACTGAGTTAGTGCTTCACCTGGAACTGACTTTTCTGAGGATATGAATCTCATATGAGTTCAGGCATTGTCTCGTATTTTTAAAACACTGGACCCAGATCTTTTTGAAAACTTGAGAAAGGAATGGCAATCCACTCCAGTATTCTTGCCTGGAGAATCCTGTGGACAGAAGAGCCTGGCAGGTTACAGTCCATGGAATAGCAGAGAGTTGGACATGATCGGGTGGTTAACAGTTCACTTTACTTACTTTTGAAAAAGGTTTTTACAGACTCTGACAGCTTGTATTTTTTTATGTCCACTACTGTGTGGAGGTTTACTTTTTAATATTATATTTAATGTATAAAACTATCTTTTCTATCTCAAGATAGGGAAGGATTTCTAAAAGAAAGCACAAGAAGCACCCATCCTAAAGGAAACAATTTTTTCTTTATGGATTTTTAAGAGTGTCTATATTTTCTTTTAAAAGCTCAAACAGTTCCATGGTAAGGAAGACCAGCGGCTCATACATGGAAAATCAAAGTGTCCAACAAACATTTTTAAAAGAAAATGGCTTTCCTGGTGGCTCATTTGGTAAAGAATTTGCCTGAGTTGCAGAAGACCCGGGTTGGATGCCTGGATCAGGAGGAACCCCTGGAGACGGAAATGGCAACTCGCTCCAGTATGCTTGCCTGGGAAATCCCACGGACAGGGGAGCCTGGTGGGCTACGGTCCATGGGGTGGCAAAGAGTGGGACACGATCTAGCGAATAAAGCACCACCACCACCATCTCACTAGGGATCAGGGGAAGGCAGACTAGGCAATATATTGCCCCTTCAAGTTTAGACATTGCCAAACAGTGCGCGGAGGTTTCTGTTTCTCCATACCTTCACCACGTCTTAGCAGACCGTTGCATTGCACAGTCATCAGACTGGCAGGTTGCTTTCCCCACAGGCAGCTGCCACCTGTGTGCCTCCAGCACTCAGCCTGTGGTCCAGCCTGTCGGACACCGTCAGTGGCTGTGAGACTACCCTCTTGAAGCCCCTCTGGAAGGTCGCGCGACCACTTCTGGGGAGTGGGTTGTGAGTGGAAGTAGTGTGTGCTGTTTCTCCCTCACGCAAGACCTTCTGCCCCTGCTCTGTTCCTGTCCTGGGCACGAAGGGGCCCCTCCAGCAGGCTGTGAATACAGTGTGAATGAGTGCTAAACATCTGTTTGGCTGACCAACTATGCTTGCAAAATAAAGACTCTCCAAAAATCACATGTGCAACCATTTATGGTAGATCTAGAAATTGAACTGTTTGCTGAGTATTAATACAGAACCTGGAGCAGAAGCAACAGGTGAGTATAACCTAGCCTAACCTGGCCTAGATTGAGAGACACACACAGGTAAGTGAAATTCAACCCTTCCCATCAAGAAATCCAGACAAATAAGCTAATATTTACAGTAGAGTCATTTTCCTTTATCCTATCCAATAAACACTAGACACATATGGATGATGAACACCTGAAATGTGGCTAGGGTCACTGGAGAACTGATTTTTTTAAAACTGAAGCAGCACAATCTTTCCACTAAACACAAGTATTGATAGGACTACATCGAACTACAACTAAAAATTTAGCATCAGAACTGAAACATGCTTTAAGCTTCAACTATACCAGACTTCTGAACTTCATTTAAAGTGTATGTATTACATATACACACACCCTTTGTGTTTATACACTGAAAATACCTCAATAGGTTTTATGTTGAAATATGGCTAAATCATATTTTGAATGTTATTGAGGCAAATAAAACATTCTCTCAACTGCTCTTTTTACTGTCTTAAGGGTGGCCACTAGGTAGTCAGAATATGTATATGTATTATATTTGGACAACACTGCTCATATTAGACTACTTCTGATCGTGATACCTTAAAGTGTACGTCTGCTATGTGCTGGAACCTCAGGAGGGCAATTTACACAGACACACCTGTGGCAGCGTAACACTCTACATATGGTGAGGCCAAGAGGTTCACAGATGCAAGGAGGGGTACCACAGGCTTTCTTGCCACAAGGTCCTGTCCACTACTTCACTCACTGGCATGCGAACCTGATGAACAGGTATTATTAAATTTTCCGAGCTTTTTTTTTTTTTTTAAACTATAATATGTAGATTAGTGAGGGCCATTTCCCAACTTCTGGCCTTTGTCTTGGCCACCATCCCCATCCTAGCCACATCCTAGCCTGAAGTCCAGGGCTATAAACACTCCCTCCGGGTTTCAGCTGCCTTATCTGATCTCTGCTCCCCTTGATAACCAGTCAAATGTGCTCAGTCGTGTCTGACTCTTTGTGACCTGGTGGACTGTAGCTTGGCAGGCTCCTCTGCCTATGGAATTCTCCAGGGAAGAATACTGGAGTGGGTAGCCATTTCCTACACCAGGAGATCTTCCCGACCCACGGGTGGGATCTGAAGTCTCTTGAGTCTCCTGCGTTGGCAGGCAGATTCTTTACCACTGAGCCACCTAGGAAGCCCAAATAACTAAAGGTGCTAACTAATTAGATCTACATGGTTGGAGGATGACTCAAGGTAACATATAAGCCAAACTGATGAACTTCAGCAACTCCTACCTACCGTATTTTCCTCAGGGTTTGCCAATATCCAACTCAAGTCTAAATCTCTTCTCTTTTTGATGCCTTGGGTACTGGGAATAAGGTGAGGGAATGAAGCCCCCTTGCCAAATATCCTCATGCTTTCCAAGAATGTGTAGAAATCAGATATAAACAATCACGTACATTTGGCTACAGGGCAACACCCACACACCTGGCCCCCAGGCTCGCTGACTACTTGGGGACACTCCCACCCAAGCCCCACTCCTAGGTGAGGCCACACATGGAGGGCAGGTCCCAGATACCGTCTCTGCTGAGGACCACGTTATGAAAATTGCTCCTGCTGCTCAAACCAGCATCTCTTGTGAGGGTGAGTCAAAGCAAACAAGAATATCACCTAGCCTCATTTCAGGTTATGCTTGGTTAACCAGCAGTTCATCGAATTTACTTTCATGGAATCCAAAGCACCTGTGCTGTGTAGCCTGATGCTTTCATGTGGTTCAGAAATGTATCACAGGACGGTTTGTGATACCCAACTTGCAGAACATGTGAAATGAAAGGACGGAGAGAATTTTATAGTTGTTTTATTTAACAAAAGTTACGCCAACGTCTCTATCTATATACATAACGTGTTTCAAAGTCAGAGCAGCAGACACAGACTGTTAATGCAGGACATATAATAATGCTTACAACATGTTATGTGATGTTTTGTTTTCTGCTCAATCTGACACTGACAGATTCAAAAAATATTCCAAAGGCTGAGCAGCATCACGTCTTTCTTTTCTGGAGTGGCTTACATCATTATGTCCTAAAAAAAAAAGAGGGATGGAACTTGGGAGGGTTAATACATTGTGTTCAGTTTAGTCCAACCAACAGCTCTTCACCCATAAGAGGGACTCACAAAGTGTTTTGGACTGGGGATAAAAATGTGAGTAAAATAGCAACTGAGTATATTAATAAAATTTTGTTTCACTGTCATATCATAAATATAAGAAGGTCGTCTCATTGCTGATCCCCCAAAGTAAGAAAATCTACTTTTAAAAATAAGTTAATGATTTTTGTAATAAGAACTATGAGTAACATTTAGTGAGTAGAGATCCTTCAAAATTAAGGTAAGTTGACAAATACTCAACACAGCTCTGCTTCTACCTTCTCCAGTTTTGTTCGTTTCAGGACATTAAGCTACATGTTAACATACTATTTTCTAAGGTTCTTTACATAGGGAAGACAGACATGTTTTGCTTTCTCATTTTTTTATGACTTCCAGGAAGCCTTCTTAATTCCTTAAAAGGTATGGTCATTCTGAAAATCTCAAGAAGCCTAGCTACATATTCTACTCACAAAATTTTGCTCTGTACAAGTTTGTAAGCTGACTTTTAGGTAATACTTGAAAAGCAGTTGATGCTGCCAAGTGTGAATACTTCATGTTGACACTTAACATTCTGACCTGATTCAAGGTCATCTTTCCTGGAAGGTCAAAGTCTAGCCCTTCAGGAAAGATGTTACCGAGCAGTGAGGTATAGAAGGAGGAAAAAAAAAAATCACAGCCTTTTCTTCTCCCCTCAACTCTTAAGAGCCTTCTTTCATGCTAGGGGGGCTGGGGGATAACAAGTCTTCTGTGGATAAAACTTAAGAATGCTCTCCTTTATGTAGTGAAGTGGTACACATGATCCATTTCCCAAAAAGCACCAACTAGAAATGCACAAGGACTAAATACTATACTGAAATGATTCACAGGGGTTTCTACACCCATTTGTTCATGGAAATCAGACCCATTACTTACTGTGCTTTCATTTTCTAAAAGCGAGATCTGACCATTATAAAAATGTACTTCCAAAATAAATTATTTCTAGAATATAAAATGCTTTATATTTTTCCAGCCCACATAATTCCATTATAAAATAGGAAATCAGAAAATTAGCTACCGTAGTCTTCATATGGTAAAAAATATATGTGTACACACATATATACACATATAAAAAAAAAAACAACCCAAGTTTCAAATTTCAATAAAAACCAACCTAATAAACCAACGTAATGATTATGTATTAAACTACATACAAGCCAGGTCAATTTGTCTGTAATGACAACCAACTACAAAGTATTACAATCAAATGTATCAGAGGATAACCCAAGACTTCCCCACGTGGAAAAGGATCAGGAAACCTTCAACTGACAAGCCAACAAGAAGCCTGCTCATGGTCTTTTCAGATATAATCGCCCCCCGTTCTCCAAGGAAGGAGTCCAAAGGGAAGGAAAACACGAGCATTGGTGCTGCTTTGCATTTGTGCCCCGCGTTATGGTCGGCTTGGGGCTGTGAGGGGGTGGGGGGCATGTGAGGACCACAAGCCAGGCTGAGCCGTGTTTGCCAAGCCACCCACCACCTGCCCAAGCAGCCACGGTGATGCAGAGGGCTGGCTGTGGAGACAGGCACCAGCCCTGCCTTCTGCTGGTGGAGGGGAGCTGGAGTGTTCTCTGAGCCGCTTCCCAGATGGGGTGAGCCGCTTCCCAGATGGGGTGAGCCGCAGGGAAGGCCTGACTGCAGCTGAGATCAGTCAGAAGTTACCATTGATGAAAATCGGGAACAGTGTTCCTGGATCTGAATAAAGACAGTGGGGAGGTCTCCATTTGGGCGATTCCTGCCAGTTCACAGTATTTTCATGAGGGAAAAATCTTAGGGAGCCTCAAACAAAGGGAGTAGACAGATGAGTGGGGAAGCGGTCTTATTCCACAAGAGGGCCTGTTCAGAAAATCCACCAAGGGAGGGCAGAATACAACCTGGGGGGCAGCATCTGACCCACGGGTGGTGGAGGAAGACAGCGAGTGCAGCCCCCAGCCCTGGTTTGAGGGGAATTCCCAAACCAAAATGCACGGTCTCACTAAAGCCCCGACTTGCTTCACAATCCTACCTCGACTTGTCTCCCCAAACTTCATCCAGGTTCAAAGGAGCCTGTTCATTCACAGTGGACATGGATTCCTCAGTCGACTTTCAGGAGAGTGGTAAGGGCAAACAAGAGACAATTTTAGGTATTTTCTCATTTTTTCTTCTTCAAAAAAGGCACTTTCCCTCCCCAACCGTCGTAAATCAAGGTACTTGAAAAGAAAGCAAAGCTTGAAAATGTTTTATTCTTCCCCTAACATCTGCTGTTGTTGTAAACTCAGGCCAACCTTTGGAATCATGGGTCAACAAAAGCACAATTTCTCTGTGCTACAGTGAACACTCAGCAACACTGCAGCATGGGTGAGGGATTTAAAAGAATGCCACTTTCTTATAACCAAATTTAAGATAACAAAGTAAAAAACATAATCTCCATTATGTACCAAATATTTAGGAGATAAGTTAACACAAAAAGAAGAAAAAAAAAGGAATGTGCACACCAAGACTTGGGTTTAATTCTTCAGTAGCATTCTGTTATATAAAGAGCATGTGTCAAACATTCTAAACTTCCCCTCTGAATGGATAAGACAAGATTTGTTATCTACTCAGAAAAGGCTGTTGACTGAAGAGAAATCTCAGATCCCACTGAAGATCTGTTCCGAGTTTCCCTTCTCCCCAAACAAATGCATGTACGTGAATCTGTGCACACTCCTTCAAGGACACAGACCCTTCTGAGGTCCAGGCCCCTGGCTTGGGCTCAGACACATGGCTCTCCACATTTCCAGGAGGATCTCAAGACTGACACGTCCTCCCATCCCTGCAACCTCTATTTCCCCCACTGAGTCAGGGAGGGACACAGAACCAAACCACCCAAAGCCAGGACCAACTGAAAGGGAGCAAAAACACCGCATTTCTGAAACCGGTTTTTCACTTATTTGCCCTTGGAAGACAGAACATCCCAGTCTCTGGTTGCCTCTATCAAATGCCGCTGGCCGTGACTCATCCACTCTTCCTGGTCCTCGTAGAGCCGCCCACAAAACCAGCACTTAAATATACACTGTGATGAGTCATCAGGCAAGGAATCCACCACCTGGTAGTTGTTTCTATGAACCTTCTTCAGTTTCATTTTCAGCATCATCTGCCTTTTGATCTGACTGGCTTCCTCTGCGTTCTGGTAGGTCAGCCGGACGTGGTGCCGCCTCATGCCTAACTGGCACCTAGTCCTCTCTGACAACACCACCTTGAGGACATTGCCTTTGTACTTGTTTATTACCTTCATCACATTGGACACCTCCGGTGAGTCGACGTCAGGATGGTTTAACACGATGACGGGTTGGTTCCGACGGGGGCATTTGATCAATTGGTCTGGTTTAGCTGCGATCAGTCGAAGCTGTCTTGCAACTTGAAAAATGGAAGGATCCCTGAAACAGCGGCTGGGGTCAGCCTGGATTTTGCTTTTCTTCTTGGATGAGCTGACTTGTCTGGGTTTATTTTTACTGATGGGAAGACTTCTGGGAAACAGTTTCACTTGCTTGCTCATTTCACTGCTTCCTTGCTGTCCATGCAGGGGTCCAGGTTTTTTGGGCAAGGTGCTACAATGGGCACTCTCTTTTCGTGATTTAGGCCGAAAAGACAGATCGTGATTTGGAGACATGTCTACAGGCCCACTTTCACTCGTCAGAAACTGTACGTCTGGGTCTGTCCGTTTTATTGGGCAGAGCGGAATGGGCTTTATTAACTGCGTCTCACTGCACGGGATGTTGACGGGTGCTTCACAGGTTGCCTCTATAATGTGGGAATCCTCAGAGGAATTAAGAACCCTCAACACGGCCCCCTTCGGGATCAACACTGGAGTAGCCACGTGTGGCTTCTTGGTCACTCTGCTTTCGGTTTTCCCACTGCTGCCTTCGACAAGCTGGGGATACGCCTGCTGGTGAGTGAGCTGGCCACTAACGCCAGCGGCATCCTGAGGTCTGGGGATCGTGCCTGTGGAATAGCCAGCGCTGGTGAAGGACACGTTAATTTCCTGGATGCCTTCAGGCGTGGGTTTTGAAGTGACCTTAGACACCTTCCCTACAGAATGTCGATGGGTACTGTTTGCAGCCAGAGACGAAGGCTTGCCACAGGATTCGATTAATTGGGCTATCTTTCTGCGCAAGAGCTCAATTGACTTTATTTTGGATGTTGAACTATTCCACTTGACACTCTCAGGGACGTTTTCAGATCCAGAGCTCAGAGAAAAGACTGAGGAGATGACTGGGCCATCGAAGGAGTCGTTAGTCCGGTCGGGATTCTTTAATTCCAGAGGTTTATCCCCAGACTGTTGGGCTCTGTCTCTGTCTTCTCCCATTATGTTGATGTGTAAATACTCACTTCTGTGTTGAGAGGAAACCTGGCCTGCGTTTGAAACTGCCTTGTGTTCCTGTGTCTGGTTGTCTTGCAGCTTCCTGGGAGGAGCAACCGTTTTTGCAGGAAGGCTGATCTCATTTCTAGAGTCCACGTCATTCTGACAGAGGGGCAGTGAGTCCTTTTCTCCAGAAAAGGAAATGGTTGCAGGCGGTGCAGAGAGAGGGAATAACTGCTGCGGGTCATTGGGTAAGTTTCTTCTGTCTTCAGTCAAAGAAAGGGCAGCTTTATATGGAAAAGAGTTTGATGAAGTTCCAAGACCACGTAAGACACCATTTTTCACTAGAGATAATGAAGAATGGCCTTTGAAGGCAATGGAAGGCAGAGCAGCTCTATGGGGATACATATAACCTTTTTTCTGCAAACTCTCAACTCTCCCTGGGTTGAGCAGGGATTCTCCGCTGCTGTGCCTGCCAGAATTTGGCATGAAAAAATCGTAAGACTTCATCCATTTCACATTTTTAAGTTGCTTCTGAACTGATGACTGTAGACTGCCGATGCCTGCAAGTTTTCCGATATTCCCTTCGATCGCGAGGGACTGTGTGGGCTCTGTGGAAGCCAATTTTTCCTGCTCGCTTGCACCTCTCTCTTTAGACCCATGTTCAGAACTACCTCCATCACCTCCATTGGCGTCGAGGCAGTTGGTTTCTTCCAGGGGAAACAGTTTGAGCACGAGCTGCTGCGTTCCGTTGACAACCTTCACGTCCATCAGCTGGGCTAGACAGTTGGTGGGGACGACGAGCTCGGCTGGCGCTACCACTGTTAATGGCATCCCCGGCTGCACGGGCTCTTTCGAGGGGGACAAGACCTCTACCTCCACACTTCTGTTCTCCAGCAGGCTGATGTCAGTGGGCTCTGGCAGGGCCCCTTTGTGTGGGATGCACACCACGTCTTTCTGGTAGTCTTTGGATTCGGGTAACAAAGTGATGCCGTGCGTCCTGTCTTTACTTGCATGGAGGGAGAACCTTGAGAGCTGATCTGACAACTTATTTTGAAATGCAGTCCTGGGGCCGGAAGCTTTCGTAAGCTCTGGGCTTTGCTTGGAGGCGCCGATCCTTTTTGGCTCCAGCCTGGCGACAGCTTTGGGTGGCCGTTTTGCCCCCGCCTTCTCATGGACTCTCCTCCTGTGTTTGACGATGTAGTCATTTCTGATAGCACCATAGTCACAGTACTCACACCGATAAGGGAAAACGCCTGTGTGCTTCACCAGGTGCCTCTGAAACTCCCCTTTCGTGTAGGAAATGCAGCCGCAGTGAGAACAGACGAACTTAATCTCTTCGTGCTGAAGTGTGTGCTTTTTGTACTGCAGAGGGTCCTTTGTGGAAAATCGACATTTGTCACAGTAGTATTTGCCTGGCTTGAAGTTCCTTACCTTAAACTTGTGACTGACAGAACTTGAGATGGTGGCCTCCGGTTTATTTCCTACTTGAGTAGCACTGCGACTGTTGTTCACAAAGTGGAAATGGGGAGGGGCCACGCCAAGGCTGCATTTGAAGCAAATGTATTTGTCCTCCTTCTGGCTTTGTCCAGTACCCTTTTTCAGATCCTGAAGTGGGACCTCGTGCACACTCTTGCACTTTACACAAGTAGCAATGGTCACGGTGGCAGCCTCTGCCTCGGAGCCTTGATACAAGAGAGTCTGAGGGTCCGGTCTATCTGGTCGAGTCCCTCGATGAGCATTAGGCTGTTTGGGTGACATGGTCAAGGCAGTGAGTCCGTCACCCACTTGAGTGCTACAGAGCTGCTGTCCAATGTCCTTCATCTCTTCATCTGCATTTCTAAAAGACCTGCTGAAATCGAGAAAGACTTCATATGATAAAATCCTTAGAAAGCATCCTTGGTACACTTTGTAGCAGAGTACTTAGGAGCATACTTAATTATCTTTCTTCATAAAGCAGGTCAGGATCCTCAAACGTGACTGCTTCCAATTCTCTGATATTCCAGGCAACACTAAGGGGAAAATAAATCATAAAGCATGATTAATTCATGAACTTAAGGTTTAGCTTAGCTAACATGTTTCCAGACTTACCCTCTATTTCAATGACCTTGGGAACTCTTCACCCATTATCTTGATGAACATGTTGATAGTAACACATAGTAAAAAGAAGTGAAGTCAAAGTCGCTCATTTGTGTCCAACTCTGCAACCCTATACAGTCCATGGGTTTCTCCAGGCCAGAATACTGGAGTGGGTAGCCATTCCCTTCTCCAGGGCATCTTCGCAACCCAGGGATGGAAGATAGGTCTCCCACTTTGTAGGCGGATTCTTTACCAGCTGAGCCACCAGTGAAGCCCTGGTATACACAGTATGTAGTACAATAGAACTAGCAAATAACAAGCCTCAACTGAAAATATTTTCAAACTCTACTCTCTAAAAGTCATCACTTTAGCAGGGTAATAATCATGGCAGTCACTCAGGATGGCCTTTGCTGAGTGAGTTATTTTTAAGTGTCATTGAGAGCATCTAGCAATTTCACAAGTGTAATTTTGTATCAACCTCCCTAATACCTTCTGTCACTTTAGCTTCTAAACATACATAAGCAGTAGAACCAGGACACCAGCTCCAGGGTCCATTTGTTTTTATATACATTGAATCATGAGCATGGATCCCAGCTGTCTCTCATGCACCCCATTTTCTTGAACAAGTGCTAGGAAGCCAACGACATCCTGACCATACAAGCAGACAAATACCTGCTTCGCATCTTACTGAGCACCTCTCAGGTGCCAGGCACTGCTCCAGCTCCTACAGGGAAGTGATGAGAAATAAATTTGTCTCTCCCCTCATGAGGGTGCAGAGAGGGGATACAGGGGTATCTTTATTGGGGAGAAGGTGGCCAATGACTGGGAAAAACATACCATAAAACCAGGCAAGGGGGACCAGGCATAAGTATGGGACGAGGTTGCAGGGCTGGGGTGTGGAGATGTGGACAGTCAGGAGAGGCCTGAGGCTAAGCTGACACTGGAGCAGAGATCTTGGGCAGCCCGGGCAGAGGGAGGGCGGAGGTTTGTGGGAAGTGGGCCTGGAGCACCTGAGCAACAGCAAGAAGGCTGGGGGGTCAGTGAACAAGAAAGGGGGTGTTGGATGGGGTGTGTGTGTGGCAGATTTGGTCAGGGGAAGGGGAGACAGGTGCAGGGATGACCGGCAGTGCAGCATCGTGAGGATGTGGCTTCTCCCGTACGTGAGGGAGACCTGGGGAGAAGCTGGAGCTGCGACATGACATGACCTGACCTTTATTCCAGCCACTGCCTCCAGACGCTGCAGGGACCCGGTTCAGGAAGACCAAACAAAGGTGGCAGGGAGACGGGGAGAGGGAGGAGGCTGGGACTGCACTCCTGTCGTCTGGAGCCTGTACCACAACGCGTGCAATGCAGTGATTCTCACATAAAAATAGTTAGCTTTCAACACACATTCTTTTTTCAGCGAAGCCAAAACCATTTTAGTTGGGGATCTGCGGAAAGCCTTTCCTTTCATAACCTGCAAAAAACAAAACACTTTCAACCTTTCACGCTTCCGTTTTTTTTTTTTTCACCTGGCAATCAGAATTACAGACACTTACCCAGCTTGCTCCACAGAGCTGCATGAGGACTCAAGCGCTAAAGAATCCAAGACAATCCGTATGTACTTTTTAAGCACTTCCCCAAGTCTCAAGAGTTACACAAGGTCTCAGTATCTGTTCAGATGGACAGAAACATGAATGGGAATTAGCCCTTTCCTCTGGCACCCTGCTCACAAGCCAAGGGCCACACAAAATAAGTCTGAAAGGCTGAACTCATTGCCCCCATGTTCAGCTGGCATTTCCATTCTGCTAAAACAGAGGAAGCGATGGCTGCAGACAGAGCCTAAGAAAACCACCGGTCTGAGGAATGCAGAGGCTGGAAAGCGGATCTGATCCAGTGGTTCCTGAAGCTGGAGGAGCCACAGAATCAACAGCGAACACTGACACTCCTGGGCTTCACCCCAAAGCTCACGAATCTAAACTTCAGTGGGAGAGAGATGAGGAAGAAGTGCCTGTGGTCACTCATGTAATTCTGACGTAAAGGCACTATCAGAAATCACTGGGTGAGACTTCCAGCAACACTTCAATCTTTTAAACCACCTTCGCCAGCTGGTCATGCAGTTGATGCTCTAATAACTGCCAGACACAAAACTGCTTCCCTCTTGGGGCAGTTTCACTGTCCAGAATTTACCCTTCAATGAAACTGAAACCAGCATCCCTGTAACTTTCTTAGATCCTGACCTTGGAGCTACAAACTACTGAAGCCCTGAGAGACCAGTCATTTATCTGCCCCTTCCCTCTCTTGTCCTGTCTCAATTCTGTTCACAAGATGTGCATACCAACCAATATACACATCTCTCATCTGCCAGCCTCATAATCTTGGGTGAGCAAAAAACAGAGAGAGGAAGGAGAGCAGGGAAAGGAAGAGGGGAGATAAGAGAGGAAAGAGAGGAAGGGAGGGAAAAGGAGGGGATGGCGGAGAAAGTAACTTTTTGCTTGCCTGGTACAACCTGCTTACCAACTCTTTAAAAAAAAACAAAGAAACAAAAAAGGTAGTTTTGCCATTTCCTCTCCAAATCCTTTTGAAAGGTAGAGGTGTCATTCCTCCCAGACTGGAGACTTGGACTGGGTGATAAAGACCTTAGCAAAAAGTGGAGAACATTCCACTGGCAGAAAGTCTAGAGAACTAACCACGCCTGCTCAGTGCCTCAGCAGCACAGGCGCCTCCTGGAGGTGCTTCTGCAAGGCCGTGCCAGCAGCTACTTTGAACAAGGAATCCACAGAAGCGAGCGCCAATACGAAGCATGAGCTGTGATTAGAAAACACAGTTTAATGGGGGAGTCAAGGTGCTAGGCCATGACCCAGTGATGTCACCTGCTTCAAAGTACCTTCTTAGCTTCTAAGCCAGTCTCAAAACTGTAGTTTCTACTTTGGTACTTCCCTCCGTTCAGGTGACAAACATGTTCAGCTTCTTCAAAACAAAGTTCTTTTTGGCCATCATAACATGTGTAGCCAGTCATGGTGAAAAAGATATCAGATGTAGCACCCCAAGACAGAGGTAAATGGATACAGTGGAAGAACTGGATGGCTCTGACTTGGACACTGCCCAATTTACACTTGGACACTCCCGAGGCTGCGCCAAGCACACCTGAGTAATGGGTTCCCAGGACCTTAATCCCTCCATGACCCTTTCTCTACCCGGTTCACACTCAGGTACAGCGACCTGTGAATCTGGGCCCTTTAGCAGATTACTGCCCAGTGAACTGATGACCAAGAATTACACTAAACACTGTAGATGTAAGGGTCATGTGTGGGCCAGATGCTGAGAGGCCACTAACCAATTACGAGTAACATCAGTCTCAGGGATCACCTACCTTCCAAACTCATGGTACCCTTTACAACATCTCTGCATTGGAACTCCTAGGACTAGAGACATACTTTTTTTAAAGTTCATTTAAGAAGGCTCTCAAAAACACAGAAGATACTTAGTATTATTAACTTAGGACATGATAAATAAAAGTTACTTCATGTTAAGTTGCCCGTTTTTAAACAGGGAAAAGTGTGCTTTTTAATGCACGATTACCTCCAGCATCAGAGAAAGATGACTTCCATGGACAAAGAGGAGGTACACAACTTGTGACAAATGTGCTTCCACTAGACTGAGTCTTGCCTTTTCCTGGGAAAAAGCCCAGCAGCAGAACCCACCACTGCCAGGTTTTCCTTCTGACTTTGAGCTCACTTGACCTGGTGACTTAAAAATTTATTTGGGGGGACAGATGGAGAAAAACCCTGAGTTTGTTAGAAACCAGTCCGGTAACACGGAGGGCTATAAAAATCATGAAGGGTGTGTTTAAGTTTTTATTTAAAAGGAGGCATCTGCCTTCTAAATACTGGACATGTAAAGTGTCAATAGAAGAACAAAAAGCAGGAAAGCAATGTTTAAGGCAGCAGATGCTGGAATCAGATCATAGGGTTTCCAAGCCTATCCCATCGCTTTCCAGGCCTGACCTGAAGCAAACTGTCCAGCTGTAAAATGGACAGTAACAGTACCTACTAAAATATTCATTGGAAGGACTGATGCTGAAGCTGAAACTCCAATACTTTGGCCACCTGATGTCAAGAGCCAACTCATTAGAAAAGGCCCTGATGCTGGGAAAGATTGAGGGCAGGAGGAGAAGGGGATGACAGAGGATGAGATGGTTGGATGGTATCACTGACTCGATGGACATGAGTTTGAGCAAACGCTGGGAGATAGTAAAGGACAGGGAAGCCTGGTGTGCTGCGGTCCATGGGGTCACAAACAGTCAGACACGACTGGGCGACTGAACAACTACTCCTATATCTCACAGGGCTGTCGTGAGGACTAAACGTGACAGTGCAACTATAAACACTTAGTTTCTAAGTCACTCACACACAATGGCTAAAAATATTATTTTCCCTTTTTTTACGAAGAAAATACAAGAAGAAATTATGCCTATCACATAAACAGTCCAAAGAGCTAAAACACATACTTCTTTATTACCTGGCTTTTTCTGGAGTACACAGTGACTCTCATTTTATAATTTTAATTACAGTTGCCAGGTTGTACTATCTAAAACAGAATTTACCTCTGGGGTGAAGCCATCCACCTTGCCTTACTGGCAAATGGGCCAACAGGTGTTTATAGCTGCCAAAGAAAAGATACTTTATCTGTAAGAGTGCTCATCACAACTTAGGGTTACATATAATCCAGTGTACTGACTGACTTTTTCCTCTCCAAGCTCAGCTGAATTGTTCATTATCCCTATAGCAAATGAATGTGTTCCCACACTAAATGTCAATGTGCAAAATTAAAAAAAAAAAAAAAACCAGTTGCTAGGCAAATAAATCATATGTATGCTACACGGATTATCACATACATCTTGTGTACATGAGATGCCCACCAAACTCAGTAAATTTTAGCTGGCTGACTGCATCCTTTTTTGGACACAGAAGCAAATAAGAAAGCTCTTTAAAGACAAGAATCCTTTCATTTTGTCTATTAAGCCATAGAGAGCACAGGCTAGTCTAACTAAAGTGTTTCAATAACCAAAAATTTAAAACATTCTACCCGTAAGTGACCATTAGCAGTAAATGAGTGATACCTGATCAGGGTAATAGTCCAGCATTTGGTATGTAAACTGCCAACACCTCCCCAGTACGTCACTATTCAAGGAGTCTTGAATCGTCTCACTCAGCAAGAAGTTTTTCAGACAAAGAATCAGAATTGAACTGAATGGTAAATAGATCTACACAATGGAAAACATTAATGAAATATTTTCTTTTTGCTTATCTACTTTCAGTTGAAATGACTGAACTGATGGCCATCTTGGATGGCAAAAAAGACTTCTAAATGTTGCTGACAAATGTACACCTCTGGGATCTTAGACTTCCTTCTGAATCCAAGTGTATCACTTGGGGCACACAGAATGAGGCAAGAAGGTTGGGCAAGAGAGCCTGTGTTCAGATTCCTGAGCTTTCCGGGTGAAAAAAAAAAGTGCACTAGAGTGGAAAGAGCAATCTCCGTGGGTTACCAGGAGCAAGGTTCAAAACCTAGGTTTTGACTTGGAGTGGTGTCATTCTATGCTCTTCAACCTCTCTTGGCCTGAGTTTCCTCATTTGTAAAATGGCAGTAATACCTTAATTGACATGACTGACGTGTATACAGGTAGCAGATGGCCTTATGCTTGGCAAACTACAGGTTTTGTCAAGAAATAAGGTAACATTATTTCTATTTAAGAAAGATTCCTTCAAGTGTAGAAGATTCCAGCCATCACAGAGAAGCAGATTCTTAGTTTAACAAATAAGCCTAGTGAGATAAAACGTCTCTGGCTGGAGGCAAGGCTCTTCTCCCCCACTCTCCAGTCCACAAAGGGAGTTCCCTAGGGACAGACTTGACACTGCAGAGCACGTGAACTGAGACAGCATCAGAGAACAAAAGTTATTATTTTTGAACAACAGTTTAAGAGATAACATTTCTAAACAAAGAATATGACTAGTGCCAAAACTTAGGGTTCTACACATGGGAAAAAAAAACTTTAAGAGGCAACTATGCTCTTGTTAGCATTTTAAGAAAGGCTGGCAAAGAATTTGCCTACAATGCAGGAGACCTGAGTTTGATCCCTGGGTTGGGAAGATCCCCTGGAGAAGGGAAAGGCTACCCACTCCAGTATTCTGGCCTGGAGAATTCCATGGACTGAGTTGTCCACCGGGTCTCAAAGAGTCAGACATGACTGAGCTACTTTCACTTTCAAACACAAGGTAGTACTACTTATTAAATGTTCCTAGTGACTTCAGGTCTCTACAGGTAATAAAAATGAAGGACAAATATATCTTTGTACTTCCATTTTTTTTTTTTTGCCTTAAAGTCAAAGTTTTGTAGAAGAAATGGAGTAAGAGTTAAATAAAAAAGTATAATTAAACAAAGAAAAACGACCTCCCGCTGATTCTTAACCTTGGCTACATCAATGTAGTCAACCTGTCAGAATATGTCTGGGATGCTAAACTTCTTTAACGAGGTCTATATGATGTTGAGTCACTCTCCTACATAACCAGATTTACCTGGGGAGCTTTAAAAACAATGATGGCTGGGACCCCCCCCCACAACGTGTGTGGGGGAAGGGGAAGGGGAAGGGCATTTTAAAAGCTTGCCAGGTGGTTCTAATGCGCAGTCAAGGTTGAGAACCCTTACTGGATGTTACAGGGGAAGTGGAGCAAGTGTCATATCAATGCCCCTGTGCAACCTTTCATATACCAATTCATCCTTGGGTGCCTGGAGGTGAGGCAATGACACGAGCAGGCAGACTCTGGTAGACACTTATTAGACTTTTGACTTTGGAAACACCATCCCTGATGCCCTCCGTGGAGCATGTAATGACAGTAACTGCTTTGCAGACTCTTGGAAACTGAAACATGCCTGGCACGGTGTGAGCACAACAGGCATGATCAGGGCTGCTTACCAGACCCCTGCCCAGACTGCTGTCTTTAAGAAAGTGTGGACAAAGGATGCAGCGAGGTACACAGGTGGTTTCAGGGAGATGGTAAATGCCACACTAGTGATCTGACGTGGATCCTCTCAGTGGCTGGCTGTGTTACCAATGCTGGGCACCTCGGCCCAAGTCAGGTGGAAGCAGGGGGTGGGGTATGGAGGCAGATTCATGCATTACCTCCATTACTTCTCAAAGTGCCCCCTCCAATTAACCTGCTTCTTGTAAGTTCTGGAGAAACTGGCTTTTCCCAGGTCACAGAGTAGGTCAGCTGGTGTCTAACCTAAATTCTTTCTGCTACTCTGCTGAGGGAGGCTGGGAACAGCAGTCATGGTTGGGCACCATTCTTACTTCCTGCCCGGAGCCATGGAGTGGCTGAGTGAGTCAAAAGCACGGCGAGTCCCATCTGGCCTCAACCTCAGGCTCTGACACAGGCCTCTACGCTCAGAACCCTGGGAGGCAGTGAGGCGCCATACAAAGGTCCTGCCACAGAAGCCAGACACTGGGGTTTAAGTCCTGGGTCCGCGTAGCCTTGGTTTCTCCATGTCCTTTTTGCTTGTAGAGAAAAAGGGGACTGAGCCCCCAAAGCACTTCTCCAGCAAGGGAGCTTAAAATAAAAGTGAAAAAGGCTTCCCAGGACTCAGGTGGAAGAGTGACTCAGATGGCATGTCTCCGGGGGTGGGCTCGGGCACAAGGCTCACAAGTCTTCCCAGGTCATTCTGATGCCTCCCCACTCCCCACCCTAGAATGAGAAATTCTGGATCAGATGGTCTCCAGCCACTTTCACCCCCAGGATGCATCCTCGAGACTGCAGTTGCCTGAGTCTGAATACGTGAACAAAGAAAATGCCGTCTGTGCCAGGCAGCTTGAGAACAATCGAGACTGAGAAAGCTTCAACTGGTGGGACCCTGTTTATCACCGGCAACAGTACAGTGCTTGGTCACACAAGGCACTCAATGTGTATTGGCTGAATGAAGGAGTCGATGAATGAAAAAAATGTCAGCCTTCCTGGTGACAGTAACAACAATGTTCTTTGTTCTTCTTTCTCCTCATGAACTGGCCCAGATCCCGTTACTTGAAAGTGAATAGATCAGTAGACCTATGCGTACTTTCAAATCACTATTACTGGACTTTCAAAAATCTTCATTAGTTTGGCATAACATATGAAGGAGGAGGCCCAATAAATAATGACCTCTTTTGTCTGTTTCCAAGAAGCACCTTGCAATAAATGTGTAGCAGCACAACAAAACTAAATACCTACAAAAGTGTAATTTCTCAAGGCCATATTACATTAGGTCCAAGATTAAAAAATAAAAAGTTTTTTACGCATCCTAGGTTAAAGATAACATTGATACAATTTAAAAACTCAAACATTTGTATTCTACCTAAACAGACTATATTGGGATACTGGTTTTTAAACCACCATTTGCTGGGCCAGTATCTCCAGCTGGGAATGCGTCAGGGGTTGGAATGAACTTTGCATACCTGACTCAGAGATAAAAGAAATACATTCCTATCCTCTCTGCTCTTCCATAGGAAAGGGCTGCCTGCTCCTGGAGACTACGGTTTTGTCTCCCTCTTGGTGACTTCAATTCTAAGCTTAAGGGGTAATGCTTGAGGGATCTAACACAACAGTTTAGCCGTGTGGATGTCTGTTTTTAATCAGAACACAGTGCTTAGTATTTCACTTTTCATTTTCCCACCTTAGGTTGATAAATTGTTCACTATCCCAGTTTTTAAAAATCAAGGGTACTTTCACGGGATACACTGAATAACCAACTTAAGTGTTTTCTTTCATTCTCTCTTTTGGCTTTTTCCCCCTTTCCAATTCGGGCATTTTCGTGCTTTTGCAACCTTCACAGTCTCTTTGGCTTTAAACTGCCCAAAGACCTCCTACCCCCAGGCAGTAAGATACAAAGGCAGCTGGGACTGGGGTGAGGTCCCCCGAAGAGTGAAGTCAGCATTTCTAGAAGGAGACCAACCGTAACCTAACGCCCCCTTACGCCCCTCTCTAGCACAGAGGCCCTCCATGGACAAGCCCATCCCCGGGCACGTGCCCCCAAACTCCCAAGGAAAGACAATGCCAAGTCGGGTTTTCCAGTTTATTGTTGGCACGCGCACACCGACGGTTCGCGTTATCCAGGCGAGTCCACGTCGCACAGCGCGGCTGCGGGGAAGGGCAGGCGCGGGGGGCGCAGACGGGTAACCCCGCGCCCCTTTCCAGGACGGGGAGCGGCGCGCGCGGGGGCGTCCTTCTGGCCACGGAGACCGGACCACGTCAACGGGAACCTCCGAGGCCCGCAGGAGGCTTTAAAAATGGCCCTCCTGACGACACTTCCTGCTCCGAGCCGACCGGTAGGAGCTCTCTCAGGAGAGATGCATCATTTAAAACGCTGGGGGAGGGGGGGGCGGAGGAGGCCGAGCGGGGCGCCCCGCAAGCCCGGGCGCTGCCGCCGCCGCCGCAGTCGAGGGTCGCGACCCGGCGCTCTCGGGGGCGAGCGTGCGGGGTCGCAGCCGCACAAAGGCGGGCGGGCGCGGGGGTGCCGGGCGCGCAGACCCCCCGCCACCCCGGGGTCCCGCGGTCCCCGGCTCCGCGCCCCCTGACCCCAGTCCCAGCCCCGCGCCCCTCCTCCCACACCCGGCCCGGCCCGCGGGGCGGGGGACCCCCCGCTTTCCCGTCCAGGCCGCCGCCCCCTCCTCCTCCTCCTCCGCACCCAGCCCGAGCCCACGGCCGCCTCGCGTCTGCCGCGGGGCCTCCGGCCACAGACGCCCGGCCGGGCGGCCCCGGGCACGCGGGGGCCGAGCCCCCGCACCTCCCGGTGCCGGCAGCCCGCGCCGGCACGGCCTCGTCCGGCCGCCGCACCCCGCGCGGCCCCCGGCCCCTCTCCGCGCGCCTGGGCCCGCCCCGCGCACGCGGGACCCGCCACCCTCGCCGCCCCACCGGCTCAGGCACTCACCGGGCCGGCGGTCAGGGTCCCGCGGAGCGGAGCGGGTGTCTACACCGCCGGCGCCAGGCCGCCGCCGCGCCCGCTGTAGGTCCCTACTCGGGGGGCGGAGCCCAGCGCCGCCGAGCGTGCGCAGTGCGGCGCGGCGGCCCGGCCGGGGCGCGCCCGGGGCCGAGGGCCGTAAGGCTGCGCCCTCCCTCGCCGGCTCTCGGATCCCCGCCGAGGACCCCCGGGGCGCCTGAGCTCAGCGCTTGCCCCGGCAGCGTCTACGTCCGCTGCGGTGCGATATCGCGCTGGGCCCCGGGAGCCGCCCGCACCCGCCGAAGGAGACCCGGTCGTGCTTCTATGTCGATGGCCCAAGCCGAGCGGTCGTGCGCCCAGAGGAAGAACGCCTTTGCTCCCTGCCCTCGTGGAGCTTCAAGTCCACGAGCGGCAAAGGAGCTCCGGTCTTCAGCCTTCCAAATTCTATCTCTCTCTCTCAAGCCGCCGTGAAGGAACTGGCCTTAAAAGACCCAGGTTCGAATCCTGACTCTCGAAACTTCTTTGCAACCTCGCCGCAGGACCTTGGGCGAAGAAGTCCCTGGACCTCTTGGCGTCTCCATATTTTCTTTTGCAAAGATGGGGAAGGTCAGACCTGAAGCCCAGTTTCAGTTCAGTCGCTCAGTCGTGTCCAACTGTTTGCGACCACATGGACTGCAGCACACCAGGCCTCCCTGTCCATCACCAACTCCCGGGAGTTTACCCAAACTCATGTCTATTGAGTCGGTGATGCTATCCAACCATCTCATCCTCTGTCGTCCCCTTCTCGTCCTGCCCCCAATCCTTCCCAGCATCAGGGTCTTTTTCAGTGAGTCAGCTCTTCGCATCAGGTGGCCAAAGTATTGGAGTTTCACCTTCAACATTAGTCCTTCCAATGAACACCCAGGACTGATCTCCTTTAGGATGGACTGGTTGGATCTCCTTGCAGTCCAAGGGACTCTCAAGAGTCTTCTCCAACACCACAGTTCAAAAGCATCAATTCTTCGCGCTCAGCTTTCTTCATTGTCCAACTCTCGCATCCATACATGACTACTGGAAAAACTGTAGCCTTGACAAGACGTATCTTTGTTGGCAAAATAATGTCTCTGCTTTTTAATATGCTGTCTAGTTTGGTCACAACCTTCCTTCCAAGGAGTAAGCATCTTTTTATTTCACGGCTGCAGTCACCATCTGCAGTGATTTTGGAGACCCCCCCCAGAATAAAGTCAGCCACTGTTTCCACTGTTTCTCCATCTATTTGCCATGAAGTTATGGAACCAAATGCCATAATCTTAGTTTTCTGAATGTTAAGCTTAAAGGCAACTTTTTCTCTCTCCTCTTTCACTTTCATCAAGAGGCTCTTTAGTTCTTCATTTTCTACCATAAGGGTGGTGTCATCTGCATAGCTAAGGTTTTTGATATTTCTCCTGGCAATTTTGATTCCTGCTTGTGCTTCCTCCAGCCCAGCATTTCTCATGATGTACTCTACATATAAGTTAAATAAGCAGGGTGACAATATATAGCCTTGACGTACTCCTTTTCCTATTTGGAACCAGTCTGTTGTTCCATGTCCAGTTCTAACTGTTCTCAAGAGGCAGGTCAGGTGGCCTGTTATTCCCATCACTTGCAGAATTTTCCAGTTTATTGTGACCCACACATTCAAAGGCCTTGGCAAAGTCAATAAAGCAGAAATAGATGTTTTTTCTGGAACTCTCTTGCTTTTTCAATGATCCAGAGGATGTTGGCAATTTATCTCTGGTTTCTCTGCCTTTTCTACAACAAGCTTGAACATCTGGAAGTTCACGGTTCATGTATTGCTGAAGCCTGGCTTGGAGAATTTTGAGCATTACTTTGCTAGTGTGTGAGATGAGTGCAATTGTCCAGTAGTTTGAGCATTTTTTGGCATTGCCTTTCTTTGGGATTGGAATGAAAACTGACCTTTTGCAGTCCTGTGGCCACTGCTGAGTTTTCCAAATTTGCTGGCATTTTGAGTACAGTATTTTAACAGCATCATCTTTTAGGATTTGAAATAGCTCAACTGGAATTCCATCACTTCACTAGCTTTGTTTGTAGTGATGCTTCCTAAGGCCTGAATCCTAGAGCCTCATTTTTATCATGTAGGTTGCTTTGAGAGTCAGTCAGGATGGTGATTGTGGAAGAATCTGGAGATGGAGTTAGCCATGCCAGGGTTTTCTCCTGTTGCTTTGGACTCCAGGATTGTTTGGGGGTTGGGGTGGGGGAAACAACTCTCTTGTGCACTTCCGACCTTCCAGAAGGAAGTTATACCTTGACTAGAACCCCTCTTCCCCAAAGAAAGAAGAGGGACTGTTTTGCTAGAGTCTCCATAATCACTGACTCCGATGTTGCTCTCTACATAAGACAATTTCCTCCAATCAGGAACAGATTGGGAAGGGGGAGCAGCATCACCCAGAAGTGAAGTTTCTTCAGGAAAAACAGCCAAAAGTTTACTTCAAGTCTCTGGATGGAGCAAGACTGGTTTCCAGCACCTTCCTGTCAGAGGCCAGGTGCATGGGCCTTGGCCAGCAGGGCTGGGACAGTTCTTCCACACGGAGAAATGGCTGTTCAGGATGACCGGACCAGTAGGGGCCAAAAAAGCCCACCACTGAAATCTCAAGAATTGGCAGAGAGAATGGCAAACCAGCTCTAACCCCTGTTCTGAGCTGCCAGAGTCGTTGCTGATAAGGGTGCTTCCCAGTCCCCTATCTCTTAGGGCTGAGAAGCTAGTGAACCTCTTCTCAGAAAAACACATTTATGACCAGTTTGTATCAGAGAGAATGGAGTAGATAGCTCAAAGTCACCCTGAAGAGTGGGCTGGGTTTCAGAAGAGCATTGAAGAATCTAAACTGGCAACAACCCGGAAATCTCTGATGGCAAAAGGAGCCAAATCAGGAAAAACTGTTAATTATAAGTGTTAGAGAATTTTTTCCTGTAATTTAGCCCAAATCATTGTTTCTCTGTGTAACACACACTCGTGTGTTACAGGTCTGCCCTCTTGAGTCACATGGAACTGACAAAGAGTACCTCTGGGTTTCCTAGAACTTTCTTTGGAATTAGAGCTGGTTATACACACAGTCTTGAGCCTGCTCTGCAACCTGGCTGAACCTCAGTTTCTCAGTGAAGAAAATTCAGTGAGAGTAGGTCCTAGTCATAAGCAATTGTCAACTTTAAAAAAGAAAAGGCAGGTCAAGGCTTTAGCATAGTCCCTGATAGGTTTATATTTCTCAGGAGCCCAGTTATTATATGTGAGATAAAATGCTTTGTGGAGGATCTGGAAATTGGGTATTTATCACCTGGAAAGGGCCAACCCGCGGTAGAAACCACTTTTGTGGAAACCATTAAAGTTGAAGTGGTGTCCCCTAGAGGTCTTTTGATGCAGAAGAGTTCACCCCAAAATGTTGCCTGGTCAGCAAGTGCACATTTCCTGTGCTTCAGGGCTGCCCTTCCCAGCTTCTTCCCCGCCCTCCAGCTTAGATGGCCAGTTTATTTTCAGTGTTCCATGGGTCACCTCTGTTATAGGTTGAGTTATGCCCCCTCAAAAGATATTAAAGCCCCGTAAATGAGAATGGGAATTCAATCCTGTGAATGCGAACTTCTATGGAAAATAGGGTCTTTACAGAGGTAGTTAAGGTGAGATCATTCATTAGGAGGACTGCAGTCTAATATGACTGGTGTCTTTAAAAGAAGAGGAGAAGAGATTAGGAGAAGATCATGCGAAGGCACAGACACCTAGGGAGCGAAGGGCCAGGTGAGGACAAGCCGGGGATGGGGCCATGCTGCCAGAAGCCAAGGAATGCCTCCGGCTATCAGAAGCTGAAAAAAAGAGGGGGGTCCTCCCCTATAGATTTCAGGGGGACCAAGGCTCTGCTGACTGCTCACCTCCAGAACCTTGATAGGATACATTTCTATTGGTTACAGTTAGTACAAGCTCCCACATATGGTTGCCTAACATATGAGAGAGAGGAGGGAAGACGTGAACAAGATAAGACACTTAGTGTAAGGGCTGGGAACTTACACACCTATTTGACAAGCATTCCTTGAGTGCCTATCTAGTGCTGGTGCAGGCTAGGTCTGAGGTCAGAGGAACAGCTAAGGTTCTACTTTCAGGGAGCATTCATTTTGTTGGGAGTTGTAGATCTTAAACAATTAATATTAATATATGATTAATATTAGGCAATGCTAGAAGTGGGGTGGGTGGGGCGGCATCCCAGGTGGCGCTAGTGGTAAAGAACAAGCCTGCCAAGGCAGGAGATATAAGAGACTCAGGTTCAATCCCAGGGTGGGGAAGCTCCCCTGGAGGAGAGCATGGCAACCCACTCCAGTAGTCTTTCCTGGAGAATCCCATGGACAGAGGAACCTGGCGGGCTGCAGTCCCTAAAGTCGCAAAGAGTCAGACAGGACCGAAGAGACTGAGCACCTACGCAGAAGCTGGGGGAAGATAAAACTGGATAGGGTAATGTGGAAGAGAGCGCAAAGCAAGGGAAAGTGATCTGAAAGGCTCAGGGAAGGGGACGCCGAAGCTGAGCTCTAAGTCGTGAGCAGGATCCAGCACAGGAAGAGGAAAAGGAGCTTGCTTTATTCATAAAGCGTGGGTAGAGATGCTGAGATGGGTACGGACGTGTTAAAGGAAGAACGAAGCGCACTGTAACCGTAGGTTATCCTGGGCGCTTACAAACCGTGCTCTCTTAGGGAGCCGTTGACTCAGATTCTGCCAGTGAGGAGCCTGGGTCTCAGAGGAAAGTACTGACACCGCCGTGCCCTGGAAGAGGGCCAGGTCTCTAACAGCCAGGTCAGGAACTTCCTGCGAGTGTTTGGGGAGGAGGGGTGAGGACAAAGACTCGTAAATCCCAGGCACTTAAAGGCCCGGGCATGAACGGGAGCGCCCCCCACCCCCACCCCCCCGGGAAGCAGGCTTGTTTTTGAACAGTTTGAAATATTTAAAAAATGTCTAGTAACTTGGAGCCGTAGTTTGGGTTTGCTCCTCTGTGAAGTGGGACAAAGGCCTCCTCGGCCAAGGTGCCCAAGCGTGCGCGCGCGGTCACTAAGTCGCATCTGAATCTTTGCGACACCACGGCGCTCACGTGGGAATGCAGTTTATCCTCCCAGTCCAGGGGCACAGGGAGTGGAGGCTGCAGAGTGGAATCCTGGACCCCAGTACTCGTTCGTGCCCGGGCTGTGTGGCCTTGGGCAAGTTACTGCCGGTCTCTGAGGCTCTTCTCAACAGGGCAGTAACGTGGGCAACCTTTGGGGGAGGTTGCGGGGCGGAGGTGGGCGCCAGGGGTCACGCTCCGGTCCCAGCCATCGGATGCGCCTCGCGGGGACTGTGCTCGCCCAGCGCGGCTATCCGGTCCCCGCGGAGCCGCCGGACGGCGCGGGCGGGGTCCGCCGGGCGCCGCGAGCCGCGCACCGGGCATGCGCGGCCCGTAGAGCCGCAGGAGGCCGCCCGGACGTCGCCCCGCCCGCGCGCCGCGCGCTGCAGTCCCGCCGGCGGCCTGTGGCGTCGCTGCGCGGCGGCGCGGGCGGCTCGGCGCGTGTAGAGCTCTACGCCGCGCTGGCTCACCCGCGGGCCCGAGCTCTCCGGGCCGTCGGAGCTGCTACGCCCGCGGTAGCCGCCAGCCCGCGCCCGGACCCTCCTGCTGACGCGCTCCTTCTGTGCTGCTTTGCTTTTGTTTCTCTCTTGCGGCGGGAACAGGAGGCTCGGGGGCTGGTGGACTCGCGGCGCTGGCCAGATCCCCGAGGCGCCGCCGGGCCTTAGCGAGGCCTTCGTTACGCTGTCCCAACCGAGGACAGCCACATTTGCAATTTTTGCATTTGAACGAATGCAGACGTCGCCCTGCAGGAGCCACAAGGCTTGAGGTTTAAGGGATTCCTGGTGAGTCATCCGCTCCCCAATACGCCCCATTTTCTGAGGCTCACAAACAAGTGTGCGCCGCCGCCTCTGGGCTGTAAGTTCCACCAGGACACGCGTCCCGGGTATTTTTCTGGCCGTTGGCATAAAGCACAGTGCCAGGCTCAAAACAGACCCGGCTTCCAAGACCGAGCAGGGCCGAGTCGCCAATGTCCTCGGCCTAGATCAGCCTTAGGCAAAGCAAGGCGCAGAGGCGGGCGGGTCTCCCCAAAAGGGGTGGGTACCGAAAGCGAGAGAAGCATTTGAAACTTTTATAGCCACCGGACAGGGCTGCAGCGCCCGAGTGCGTGATCCGCAGAACGGGATAAAGGAGTTTTAGTGGGCGCTGCTCAGACTCGGGCTGCCTTCTAGCCACGCGCAGTAGACAGCTGGAGTTTCAAAGAGGATAATAGCATGAGGGAGAGGGATGAGCGGGTCCTTCCCCGCAGACAGCCCTAGTCGTCTGCGGGCGCCTCTTGTCTCCCCTCTAGCTTGCACTCACCATCTGCAGTGTCGGAGTGCTGCTGGCACAAAGCTGTGGAGTTGAGTCACTCCACAGCTGCTGAATCCTTGCAGGAGCCTCCAAGTTGTATACAGGCTCCAACAGCATCTCTTAACAGATTTCTTCCCACTGCATTGCCTATGCGTCAGCTTCTTTCTCAAGACCCTTGCCTTGTTCTCTCTGCCTGGGACAGTTCAGCCCAGTCGCTTAGTCGTGTCCAACTCTTTGAGACCCAAAGAATTGCAGCATGCCAGGCCTCCGTGTCCATCACCAACTCCTGGAGTCTACCCAAACTCATGTCCATCGAGTCGGTGATGCCATCCAACCATCTCATCCTCTGTCATCCCCTTCTCCTCATGCCCCCAAGCCTTCCCAGCATCAGGCAGGGTCTTTTCCAATGAGTCAACTCTTCACATGAGGTGGCCAAAGTATTGGAGTTTCAACTTCAGCATCACTCCTTCCAATGAACAGGCAGGACTGAGCTCCTTTAGGATGGATTGGTTGGATCTCCTTGCAGTCCAAGGGACTCTCAAGAGTCTTCTCCAACACCACAGTTCAAAAGCATCAATTCTTTGGCGCTCAGCCTTTTTCACTGTCCAACTCTCACATCCATACATGACTACTGGAAAAACAATAGCCTTGGCTAGACGGACCTTTGTTGGCAAAGTAATGGCTCTGCTTTACAATATGCTATCCAGGTTGGCCACAACTTTCCTTCCAAGGAGTAGGTGTCTTTTGATTTCATGGCTGCAATCACCATCTGCAGTGATTTTGGAGCCCAAAGAAATAAAGTCTGATACTTTTCCCACTGTTTCCCCATCTATTTCCCATGAAGTGATGGACCAGATGCCATGATCCTAGTTTTCTGAATGTTTAGCCTTAAGCCAACTTTTTCACTTTCCTCTTTCACTTTCAGCAAGAGGCTTTTTAGTTCCTCTTCACTTTCTGCCATAAGAGTGGTGTGGTCTGCATATCTGAGGTTGTTGATATTTCTCCCAGCAATCTTGATTCCAGCTTGTGCTTCTTCCAGCCCAGCGTTTCTCATGATGTACTCTGCATATAAGTTAAATTAGCAGGGTGACAATATACAGCCTTGACGTACTCCTTTTCCCATTTGGAACCAGTCTGTTGTTCCATGTCCAGTTCTAATTGTTGCTTCCTGACTTGCATGTAGGTTTCTCAAGAGACAAGTCAGACGGTCTGATATTCCCATCTCTTTAAGAATTTTCTACAGTTTATTGTGATCCACACAGTCAAAGGCTTTGGCATAGTCAATAAAGCAGAAGTAGATGTTTTTCTGGAACTCTCTTGCTTTTTTGATAATCCAGCAGATGTTGGCAATTAGATCTCTGGTTTTTCTGCCTTTTCTAAAACCAGCTTGAACATCTGGAAGTTCACAGTTCATGTATTGCTGAAGCCTGGCTCGGAGAATTTTGAGTGTTACGTTACTAGCATGTGAGATGAGTGCAACTGTGCAGTGGTTTGAGCATTCTTTGGCATTGCCTTTCTTTGGGATAGGAATGTAAACCGACCTTTTCCAGTCCTGTGGCCATTGCTGAGTTTTCCAAATTTGCTGGCATATTGAGTGCAGCACTATCAGAGCATCATCTTTTAGGATTTGAAATAGCTCAACTGGAATTCCATCACCTCCACTAGCTTTGTTTGTAGTGATGCTTTCTAAGGCCCTCTTGACTTCACCTTCCAGGATGTCTGGCTCTAGGTGAGTGTGAGTGATCACACCATCATGATTATCTGAGTCGTGAAGATCTTTTTTGTAAAGTTCTTCTGTGTATTCTTGCCACCTCTTCTTAATATCTTCTGCTTCTGTTAGGTCCATACCATTTCTGTCCCTTATTGAGCCCATCTTGGCATGAAATGTTCCCTTAGTATCTCTAATTTTCTTGAAGAGATCTCTAGTCTTTCCCATTCTGTTGTTTTCCTCTATTTCTTTGCATTGATCACTAAGGAAGGCTTTCTTATCTCTCCTTGATATTCTTTGGAATTCTGCGTTCAGATGGGAATATCTTTCCTTTTCTCTTTTGCTTTTCTCTTCTTTTTACAGCTACTTGCAAGGCCTCCTCAGACAGCCATTTTGCTTTTTTGCATTTGTTTTTCTTGAGGATGGTCTTAATCCCTGTTTCCTGTACAATGTCATGAACATCCGTTCATAGTTCATCAGGCACTCTGTTTATCAGATCTAGTCCCTTAAATCTATTTCTCACTTCCACTGTATAATTACAAGAGATTTGATTTTGGTCATACCTGAATGGTCTAGTGGTTTTCCCTACTTTCTTCAATTTCCGTCTGAAATGGGTGTGACAGTTAGACCATAAAGAAAGCTGAGCGCCAAAGAATTGATGCTTTTGAACTGTGGTGTTGGAGAAGACTCTTGAGAGTCCCCCGGGCTGCAAGAAGATCCAACTAGTCAGTCTAAAGGAAATCAGTCCTGAACATTCATTGGAAGGACTGATGCTGAAGCTTCATGAAGCTCCAATACTTTGGGCCACCTGATGCGAAGAACTGACTCATTTGAAAAGACCCTGATGCTGGGAAAGATTGAAGGCAGGAGAAGGGGACAACAGAGGATGAGATGGTTGGATGGCATCACCGTCTTGATGGACATGAGTTTGAGCAAGCTCCGGGAGTTGGTGATGGACAGGGAAGCCTGGCGTGCTGCAGCCCATGGGGTTGCAAAGAGTCAGACACAACTGAGTATCTGAACTGAAGGGCATGGTCTGTCCATCTCTACTTGCTGCCATCTTTGGTGTGGCAGTGTCATCCTCAGGCTGCTTGAAGAAGTCCAAAGCACCTACTCCAGGTAGCACAGAGATCGCAGAGAAGAGAGCAGGACTCTGCCCTTGTGTATAGCTCTTGGTAGTGAGAAAAAAGCTTCCTGGAAGCTGTCTCCTCATGTCTTGGAATTGAATGGCATCCCTGGCTGTACTTTCATCAGGACCAGAGGTTACTTCAGGTACTTTGCCAGTGAGCTGTGCAGTCATACAGGAGGAGCTTGTGTTCACAAGGCTGTTGCGCTTGGTTTAATGCTGTGCTGTCACCATTTTGAAATCGTTCTTAATTTTTGAATAACAAGATCCCATTTTTATTTTGGGTTGGACTCTAATTTCTGTAGCTGGTCCTGGTCTAGACCTGCCTTTTGAACATGAGGAGGGAACCACCCCTTGAAAGATATGACTGTAACTGAAATCCAGCCTCTGTACCCTGGTACTGAATTGAATCTTGGAGACAGAGTTTTGGGTGAAGTAGAAGGCAATGGCAACCCACCAGTACTCTTGCCTGGAAAATCCTATGGACAGAGGAACCTGGAAGGCTGCAGTCCATGGGGTCACTAAGAGTCGGACACGAATGAATGACCTCACTTTCACTCATTGGAGAAGGAAATGGCAATCCACTCCAGTGTTCTTGCCTGGAGAATCCCAGGGACGGCGGAGCCTGGTGGGCTACTGTCTGTGGGGTCGCACAGAGTCGGACATGACTGAAGTCACTTAGCAACAGCAGCAGTGGGAAAGACTAGCTTTCTTGCTTTGCCAGGAGCCATAGAGCTAAGTGCACTCCAAACCATACGTCCCGACCTGGAGGGGTTGGTGAGGAGATTTATAGTAATGGTTCAAAGCAGAGGAGGTGATCAGCTCATAGACATTCTTCTGACTGGTTGGTGGTGAGGTAATTGGGAGTCAGCATCATCAACCTTCTGATGCTTACCAGCCTGGGTTCTTTGTGCTCATGGGTAACATTCAGTGAATTTCACCCACATGGTGGGGGTTTCAGTACCTGCAAAACAGCTCAGAGATATTATTGTGTGATTCCTTGAGGGTGAACAGGGCCCTGCCCCAGTTCAGTCAGTTCAGTCACTCAGTCGTGTCTAGCTCTTTGTGACCCCATTGGCTGCAGCACCCCAGACTTCCTTGTCAATCACCAACTCCTGGAGTTGCTCAAACTCATGTCCATCAAGACGGTGATGCCATCCAACCATCTTATCCTCTGTCATCCCCTTCTCCTCCCACCTTCAATCTTTCCCAGCATCAGAGTCTTTTCAAATGAGTCAGCTCTTTGCATCAGGTGGCCAAAGTATTGGAGCTTCAGCTTCAGCATCAGTCCTTCCAATGAATATTTAGGATTGACTTCCTTTAGGATGGACTGGTTTGATCTCCTTGCAGTCCAAGGGACTCTCAAGAGTCTTCTCCAACACCATAATTCAAAAGCATCAATTCTTCAGTGCTCAGCTTTCTTTATTGTCCAACTCTCACATTCATACATGACTACTGGAAAAACCCCATAGTTTTGACAAGACAGACCTTTGTCAGCAAAGTGATGTCTCTGCCTTTTAATATTTCTTCCAAGGAGCAAGCATCTTTTAATTTCATGGCTGTAGTCACCATCTGCAGTGATTTTGGAGCCCAAGAAAATAAAGTCTGTCACTGTTTCCATTGATTTCCCATCTATTTGCCGTGAAGTGATGGGATTGGATACCATGATCTTAGTTTTCTGAATGTTGAGCTTTAAGCCAACTTTTTCACTCTCCTCTTTCACTTTCATCAAAAGGCTCTTTAGTTCTTCTTCCTTTTCTGCCATAAGGGTGGTGTCATCTGCATATCTAAGGTTATTGATACTTCTCCCAGCAATCTTGATTCCAGCTTGTGTTTCTTCCAGCCCAGCATTTCTCATGATGTACTCTGCATATAAGTTAAATAAGCAGAGTGACAATATACAGTCTTCACATACTCCTTTCTCAATTTGGAACCAGTCTGTTGTTCCATGTCCAGTTCTAACTGTTGCTTCCTGACCTGCATACAGATTTCTCAGGAGGCAAGTCAGGTGGTCTGCTATTCCCTTCTCTTTGAAAATTTTCCACAGTTTGTTGTGATCCACAGTCAAAGGCTTTGACATAATCTAAAAAGCAAAAGTAGATATTTTTCTGGAACTCTCTTGCTTTTTTGATGATCCAGGGGATTTTGGCAGTTTGATCTCTGGTTCCTCTGCCTTTCTAAAGGCAACTTGAATATCTGAAAGTTCATGGTTCATATACTGTTGAAGCCTGGCTTGGAGAATTTTGAGCATTACTCTGCTAGTGTGTGAGATGAGTGCAATTGTGCAGTAGTTTGAGCATTCTTTGGCATTGCCTTTCTTTGGGATTGGGATGAAAACTGATCTTTTCCAGTCCTGTGGCCACTACTGAGTTTTCCAAGTTTGCTGGCATATTGAGTGCAGCATTTTAACAGCATCATCTTTTAGGATTTGAAGTAGCTCAGCTGGAATTCCATTACTTCCACTTGCTTTGTTTGTAGTGATGCTTCCTAATGCCCACTTGACTTCGGACTCCAGCATATCTTAACTTTTAGGTTGTGCCTTTTTTTCACTTGATAGAAGCAAGCTTGTTTGTTGTTGAATTTCCTCCTAGCACGCTTACATTTCAGCTTGCTGTTGTTGTTAACTCAGTTATATTTGTCCATTTAATTTCTCCCATCTGAAATTTTGTTGACATCTTCTTCTCTCATATTTTTTCTGTTCTTTTTATCCTATGCTTTTGTCTTTTCAGTTATTTTATTGTTATTATAGTCGAGTTTCCAGAGGAATCGAATATAAGTTCCTGTTTAGCCATGTTTTAATTGGAAGTCTTATTGCAGTGGTACATTTATATTTTACTAATATTGTGAAATTGCTTTACAAAATGCTGCGCTGATATATGTCTCTTTTGGGTTGATCTCAGCCTATCCATAGTGATGATACTTTCTAGACATAGCAGAGGGCACTCCTCTGGGCTACTTGTGGCAAGCCTCACAGACATTTCCCCAACTGAAGCCAATGCTGAGACTGTACCAGGGCTTGTGATTCTTATGATTGCAAGACATACCTTAGCAACCACTGTAAGAGAACTTTGAAAAAGCAAGGTTTATTACTTGTATGTCCTGGAGTGTACAAGCCATGCCCTGGACCAGTTAGCAAGGTCCTGGGGGTAGGGAGAGAGAGAATGAACGTATGGGTCTGGGACCCTCTCTGCTTTTATTGGGATTAATGAATTGGTGCATGGGGCTTTGAGGGTTCACTCTTTATGGGTGAAATTAAAACAGAAGAACAGGAATTAAAGCACAGGAAGGGAAAAGCAAGTAGTGGGTCTAAGAGCCAGTTATCTAGTTCCACCAGAACTTTCCAGAAAAGGGTACACGTGGGAGGGGCAGCCTGGCTTTTTATCTAGTAGTGTAGAAGGCAATGTGCTTTTTTCTGACATGGATGTCTTTGAAATGGGTGCCTCAGCAATCAAAGACTTAATGTTAGGCATTAACATTACAATAAAAAAGCTAACTGTCAGGTACCTGCACTACAGGGTTCCAACTAATAGTTGAAACTTCCCCAAATCCACTTAATAAGTCATCTGTCCTTTCCCAGGGAAACTGCCTCTATTTCTCTTGTGTTCACTTACCCATTCAACAGGTTAGTTACTGTTTCACTACTGCAAGATAACCTAGAATAGTGCCCTGAAGATAAGTCTCCTGAGACACCTGTATGCAGGTTAAGAAGCAACAGTTAGATCCAAACACAGAACAACAGACTGGTTCAAAATTGGGAGAGGAGTATGTGAAGGCTGTATACTGTCACCCTGCTTATTTAATTATATGCAGAGTGCATCATGTGAAATGCCGTACTGGATGAATCGTAACCTAGAATCAAGATTGCTGGTAGAAATAACAACCTCAGATATGCAGACGATACCACCCTAATGGCAGAAAGCAAAGAGGAACTAAAGAGCCTCTTGATGAGAGTGAAAGAGGAGAGTGAAGAAGCCGACTTGGAACTCAACATTCAAAAAACTCAGATCATGGCACCTGGTCCTATCACTTCATGGCAAATAGATGGGGGAAAAGTGTAAACAGTGGCAGATTTTCTTTTCTTGGACTCCAAAACCCCTGTGGACAAGGACTGCAGCCATGAAATTAAAGAACGCTTGATCCTTGAAAGGAAAGCTATGATAAAACTAGACAAGATATTAAAAAGCAGAGACATCAGTTTGCTAACAAAGGTCCATATAGTCAAAGCTATGGTTTTTCCAGTAGCCACATACTGATGTGAGAGTTGGACCATAAGTAAGGCTGAGTGCTGAAGAATGGATGTTTTTGAATTGTGGTGTTCGAGAAGACTCTTGAGAGTCCCTTTGCAAGGAAATCAAACCAGTCAATCCTAAATGAAGTTGACCCTGAATAGTCATTGGAAAGACTGATGCTGAAGCTGAATCTGCAATACTTTGGCCACCTGATGAGAAGAGCCAACTCATTGAAAAAGACCTGATCCTGGGAAATATTGAAGACAGGAGGAGAAGTGGATGGTGGAGAATGAGATGGTTGGATGGCATCATCGACTCGATGGACATGAATTTGAGTCAAACTCCTGGAGATAGTGAAGGACAAAGAGGCTTTGCATGCTGCAGTCAATGTGGTCTCAAAGAGTCCAACGTGACTGGGCGACTGAACAGCAACAAGCAACAAAGATAAGAATACTCAAAAATCAACTGATGAGGTTTTTGTAATTCTAAAACTTGCAGTTTAGAGCCATCATTTTTTAACTCTGCTTGGACATCTCCCCTGGGCAGTTTTCCTTGATAACACCCAGGCCTACCTGTTCAATGGTGGTTCAAGGAAGACAATGACCAAATCTGTTATTCTGCATTGCATAATTTTAACTATGTGTGTATCTTGCCTGCCAGGCTTTTAGCCCTCCAGCACAGATTAGGTCTTTTTGGTCTTTCTCTCTCAAATCTAGCATGTCAAAAATTGTTCTAGAAAATTTGTCATAAATTAACTCTAAATATGATTTCAAAAGGGCTTTGAGAGATAATAGAGCATGAATCAAACAAAATTAAACTATATTTTGAACTTAATACCCAGTTACAGGTATGACATTTAATTACATATTTGCTTTCATTTAAGTTAGTACAGTTGTAATGTGCAAAAACAAACACACACACACACACAAATGTGCTTAGCTAGAACAAATATTACTCAACATAGAAAAGTCTATGCGGAAATATTGTGTCAATCATTTATTTTATAGACTATCTTGTAAAAAATGTATGTTGTACACACACATACCCAGAAATGAACTAAATTTGACAGTGGGTTAAAATTTCATTCCTCTGTAGTAATTTGAGCAGAAGAATTAATCTATGACATAGTTATAAGGTTACTCACACACACATACCAAGAAGGGCAGTTTTCCATGTAACTTTGGGAAACTTAAAAAATTTCTAGTTCAATACCTTTTAAAGCCAATTCAATGAGTTTCATCAAAATATCTAATATCACTTAGTGAAAAGTGTTAAAACACATCAAACTAATGGGAAACCAACTTAAGGTTGTCTTATTTATTGTATACTTGTTTATTGTCTGTTTCTCCCACTTAATTCACTGCTATTATTCCAACATCTACAAGAATGCCTAGTAACAAATATACACACAATACATAAACAAGTGCATTTAACAAGATATTATTAAATATGAGGAAGATATAAATTGATCTAGAATGGAAATTATTTACTCAAAAAGAAATATCTTGAATGAATAGATGCTAGATCAGATAAAGCTTAAATTCCACTACCGTATTGAAACTAGGTTTCAAGTGACACTTGACAACTGAAAAAATGGTTGGAGAGAGGTTAAAACTCTTTGAAATTTTGGCATCCCAAGCCCAAATCATTAAACTTTCAATTACAGATCCAACAAATATCTAGACACTGTATAGGAAAATTATGTATGAAGACCTTGGTTCTAGCCACAAGTAGGTCATTCTAAGATTTTGGCCAAGGACACATAGTTTCCTTAATTATAAAATGGATAAGAATACTTGTCCTTGCCTTCTTTATAAACTGTTGTAAGAATAAACCACCTTTGACCTTTATATGTTCTTATTCTTTAGCAATCTGTTACAAGCAAAATGTCCTTATTACAATTGACACTGAAAATCAGAATGTCACTGTGGCAGGCATGGAGGTGAGCCCCTTGAATTGCTCTTGAAAGAACTTGCTTATCAAAAAGTTATTTGTCGGCCTCTAGTGATATCACCTTCTGGGTCTCCCAGGACACGCGAAGGACGTGTTTTCCTGGGTAGCCTCTGGCCATGACTTAGCATGGTGTTGAATAAGACATGGCCATTTCTGCAGAACCCAGGCTCCGTCCTTTGTGGGCAGACTTTGCTCTGATCTTGCCAGCGGGCTGACCAAGCCCCTCCCAGAGCTGCATTTCAATCTGGTGCTTTTCCTGCCCCTTCCTCTCTTCTTCCCTCATCCTTTCACAGGTGCCAGACCTCCATCATAGTCTGAAGTCTCTCCCACCTACCCCTGTTCCTTCTCTCAATCTGTCTTAGTCATTATCTCCAATTAACGTTTGCACATCTAAGTCCTGTCTTGGCTTCTGAGTTCTGGAAGACTCAACTAGCATGGTCCCCTAAGCCCACTCCTTTGAAGCAACCTCTGTCACTGTTGAGAAAGTTATTTCTTTCCAGAAATTTTCATGTGTGTAAGCATTGTGAGCATTTTAAGATGGTTCTTTTTCCTTTTAGCTTTATCACATACATTTATGAATGAGAAATCATAAAGGATTTTTAAAAGCATAAGCCTATATAATAGCAACTACTACCTGATGTTCTTGGACTTTAACAACAGTGCTTGAGGAGACTCCGAAACATTTCTTGAGAACACAACATGGAATGGCATGGCCCCAGTAAGAAGTGAATCGGTTATATGGAATCTTTCAGTAGCTTTTCAGGGTGAGGGTAAGATTCTTTCTGCCCCCAAACCCGTGTCCTCTCTGTAGAGTCTGTTTCCATGCTGCCTGGGAAATATCACTTGTATTGTTTCCTTTGATATCTCTTGCCTTCTCATTCTTTCTGGCTTTACTTCTGCATTAAAACTAAACTACAGTTACATAAATATTCCATGTATTTCACATGTAGGCTTTGAAAACTTTTGAAGTTCATGGTGTTCTATTAATTTCAATCAGCACTGTTTTTTCTTTCTTTCTTTTTTTAAATAAACTTTACACTGCTTAAGAGTTTATTTATATATTTTAACATGAGTAAATCTGCATTTTCAAATTGTTCCTGTCCCTTTAAAATTTTTCAACCTGATTATAAAATTGCCTAGGGCAGAGAATGTACCTGGGGAGATATGCTTGATGAAACTAGGCACAACAATAATAAAAATCTGGGCTCTCTTATACTGAGTAACATCAATGATGTCTTTGAGCCCATTTCTTCATCTGTGTTATGAAACAGGAATGATATGTAATCCTTTTCGTATTGAGAAGGGACTATATCATGATATGTACCAAGTTCCTGTAAGACACTGGTGCTAATTTGAGGACACTTCTTTCTCTTTGAATGGAAGTCCACAATTGGAATTATAAAAATTCTACTTTCCCTCAGACTTCCCCTTACTATGAATTTGTTAATTCCACTGGGCTTAAAGCTACTTAAACCGAGTAGGCTGGTAATGGTACTGTGGTCATTTCATACTCGTGTGCACCAGTCACTCAGCTGTGTCCAACTCTTTGTGACCCCACAGACTGTAGCCTGCAAGGTTCCTCTGTTCATGGGATTCTCCAGGCAAGAATACTTGAGTGGATTGCCAATTTCCTCCTCCTGGGGATCTTCCTGACCCAGGGATGGAACCCACGTCTCCTGTGTCTCCTGCACTGCAGGAGGATTCTTTACCTGTTGAGCTATGCGGGAAGCCATTTCACACCATACTGAAACCACTTCTGATTTCTGTCCTTCAAGTGGTGTTCACAAGTGATCTGTTTTTCCATACCACATCCTTCCCTATAATTAAATTTCTAGAATTACGAATAAAGGAGAGCTAATATTCACCTACATCTTTAGCATAAGGAGTCATAAAGACATTGTGAATTCACAAATCCAAACAGTTTTGAAATCAAGAGTACAGCACCGGGTACTAGAAGGATCATAAATTTGGGGACTCTCACCCAGACTTGTCAAGTGCCAGCTGCAAACCCTGAAGCGATAGCTTCTTCTAACCTTGGCTGCTCATCTGTAACATGAGCATAATGACCATGTTTGTAGTTCTTTTCTTTGGAAGATATTTTTTAAAAATGAGTTTTTTATTTTTACATCTTATACACATTTCTTCTGTGATGAGAGCTTTCAAAACCATGTTGATTTTCCAGTTTCCATGATAGAATGTTTTTCTTTTCTGCAAAATCAAAGAAGTAAGCCCTTGAAGCCACAGAAAATAATCTTTTTTGAAACAAAGGAAAAAATGATAGAGGCACTGGATCCACTGATCTGAAGATGAAACAATGATCAGGCTACCGAGGTGAGAAGTGTCTCTTGACAGGGAGGGCCTGAGTTAGGTAACACTGTTCCCTGTGGGTCCCAGTTTTATCTTTCCCGTCAATGAGTATAATAGGAAAATACTTGTAGTGTTCGATGATGGCTTCCACCGAGTCAAACTTCTGAAACATAGAAGAGAAAGTAAAAATTTAGGACCTTTGTGTGTGTAGGTTAAAGTACAGCCTAAGATGCTTCATTTTTACTTAGGAAAGAGGGTAACTCATTTGACTTATTTTTTTTTTTTAGATTGTAAAGGTATATCAGGAAGCAATTAAAAAATTATTAGAGTATAATTGATTTAGAATATAGTTGATTGGAGTATAGTAGATAAAGATCTTGATGCTGGGAAGATTGAAAGCTAAAGGAGATGGGGGCAACAGAGGATGAAATGGTTAGATAGCATCTCCGACTCAATGGACATGAATCTGAGCAAACTCCAGGAGACCGTGGAGGACAGAGGAGCCTGGCGTGCTATAGTCCATGGGGCTGCAGAGAGTTGGACACGACTGAGCGACTGAATAATAACAGTGATAGCAAGAAACAGTTGATTTACAATGCTCTGTTAGCCTCAGGCATACATCACAGTGGATCAGTTATACATATGCATATATCCATGCTTTTAGATTCTTTTCCATATAGGTCATTACAGAGATTGAGTAGAGTTCCCTGTGCTCTACCATGCATCCTTATTAGTTATGTATTTTATATATAGTAGTGTGTATATGTCAACTCCAGTCTTTCAGTTTATGCCTCCCCTCTCACATTTTCCCCCTGGAGAAAGTTGATTTTTTTTTTTTTTAAAGGATGTGGCAAAGAAGCTCTTGAATGATAAATGGTAAGATTAAGATAAGGAGGGTGACCAGAAATGAGCCCTCCACATTTCTCCAAGCTTCCCACCCATGATTCGTCAGAGTCAGGTCACACTGGTCAGTTTCCACTCTGTCGTTATGTGTTCCTATGATAAGCAGTTCAAATGGGTTAATTACACTGCAGTCAGCCATGGAGACTCCCTGGTGCCTCCCTTACCTGTCCCTCAACTGTGACAAATTAAAATGTGGACGATCAAGTCTTGACTTCACTTTGTAAATTGATGGGAACATCTGCGGTGAAGCCTCTCCAGTACACCTGTCTTGTTCTGACGCAGTCTAGACTAATCAGGAAGAATACTGATGACCACAGGGCTTGGCCTGGTAGTTCTTGACCAGTTTAGTGTTTTTACCTGGATTTCTTATGCAATAAACAGGCAACAGCAGAATGTTACACTTTTATGTTTCCAGAGATGTACAGATAAAGTGAGGGTGTGACTTAATGGAAGGAAAGGTGGTTTCAAATATAGAGGAATCAGGAAGTGCTTTTTGGAAGATACAGACTTGAGATGGGCTATACAGTGTGGGTGAGTTAAGTGGACAAGGTGGATTTAAAGATACTAAGAGCAGAGGAAGACACGTGTGCAAAGACAGGTGTTGAGCACATGTGAACACAGACAGGAATTCCTACCTTTTGTAACTGTGAAGTGAGCGGGGCAGGAATGGACCTTCCCTGGAGAGCCAAGGAAACTAGCTCAGAGTAGGGACCCGACTTGCTCAGAGGTCACACAGCTGGGGGCAAGACTGGGAATGCAAACTGGTTTTTCTGGATGTGTATCAGTTTCTTCCCTGATGCAACTTTGCCTATGGCCTGTGAACCCAGTGTTTCAACAGAGCTGGGTCCAGATGGTGCAGCGTGAAGGATGGAGCTGTGTTGGGGACAACTTTGATTCTCTTGGGCTTCCCTGGTGGCTCAGATGGTAAAGGATCTGCCTGCAATATGGGAGACCCAGTTTTGATCCCTATGTTGGGAAGATCCTCTGAAAAAAGGAATGACTAAGCGAATAACACTTTTGATTCTCCGTAGTTTTGTACATCTTCCCTCAGCCCTAGCACAGGAATGTTTGCAGGTCTGAGGGACATTCAAGAGGGAATGAGCTTGTCAAGGTCTCGTTCCTCATGGAGACTCATGCGTTGCATTCAGGTGGGGGCAGATGGAAAAGAATTCCCTCTCCAAGTAGATCTTTTCATGTAGGGATGAAGTGCTGTGGAAATAATCTCCAGACTTGAATTTTTTTCAACATTACAAATTGATTACTTACATTCAAATTCTGTTGGTGATTGGTATAGACATGTATTTTGGTTCCATATTATAAGAATATCTTGACGTGAATACATTCTTATATGTATTTACAGAGATAATCTATACCCCTATTTTGGCTCTTTTTTTCTCTGGAATTAATCTTTAGAGGGAAAAATGCCTGCTTTGTAATCTCACTCCTATTTTCTCTAGGATAATCCCAAAATAATGAATTCAATACTAATTATTTATAATTTACTACATGGATGATATTTGATATGAAATTGTACTTTTAACATGTAATAGGAAGCAGGCTGGGCAGGCGTAATTAGTTTTTCTGTTATAGCTTACTACTGACTGCCAGAGATGGGCCAACAACTGATATATTTTAACGATGATTTTTAAAAAGATTATAATTAAGCTCTTAAAATTTTTATATTAAGTTTTCTTTTTCAGGAGGAGGACTGTAAATACCATCTTAATATTAGATAATAAAATTGGTTTAAACCTTTTGCGATCTCCCTAAATACCAACCATAGGCAATATTTCTCTGCTGGAAAGGTTAACCATTCTGTTTGGATCCACACATGGGAATAACAGAAGAAAAGAGAAAAAGATGAAGAGAGAAAGAGATGCAAAGAGAGAAGGATGAGAAACAGACCTGAGAAGTGAAAAATCAACTCATTGATTAATTACTTCTGTTTCTTAGTCTTTAAACTTTATCAAGTAAATGTCTATCATAATTTTCAGCAATTTATCACAAGCGTTTACAGGACAAGGAAAGGTCTGATTGAAATCGCTTCTTTTTACTAGACTCCACAGAAATGTTGACAGATGTGAGTTCTAAAACTTGGCAGCACATAGGGTTCTGCAGGATATAAACAAGTAGGTACCTCACTGGCTGGTCCAGGGCCACTGTTCTATCAGGTGCTAAATATTTCAAATCTTAGCTCTCCTTAGGTGCAGGCATTGATGGGTACAGATTAACAGAGTATTCCCCTGGATGGCAGAGACCCGCCTTCCTCTGCTCTCTGTCCCCAGAATGAAGCATCAGATCTAGCATAACATAGGCATGAAATGAAGTCGTGGCCCAACCCTGAACAAATAAGAGACATGGGCTGAAAAGTAGCCTCCAAGAGATATCCTGTGTCCTAGTTCCTGGAATCTGTGAATATTACCTTCTAAGCAAAAGAGTATTATTACTTTGCATGACAAAAGTTGGGACTATGTTAAGGATCTTGAGGGGAAGGTCTTTTAAAAAAAAAAAACCAAGCAATTAATTATTTAATTATTTTTGGCTTTCCTAGGTCTCCATTGCTGCACACAGTCTTTCATGAATTGTGGTGAGTGGGGCTGCTCTCTAGTTGCCCAGTACTGGCCTCTCTTTCCGGTAGCTTCTTTTGTGTGGAACATGGAGTCTAGTGGTGTGGGCTTCAGTAGTTGCAACTCTTGAGCTTAGTTTCCCATCAGCATGTAGAATCTTCCTGGACCAGGGATTGAACCCATGTCCCCTGAATTGGCAGGAGGATGTTTAACCACTGGGCCACCAGGGAAGTCCTGAGAAGAAGACCTCGAGAGAGGAGTTCAACCTAGGTTATTGCTAAAAGCGAGCACACATATCCCCATAAGATAGAAACAGGAAGAGTCACTTGGAGACGATGAGGAGGCAGCGTGACATCAGAGGCAGCCATCAGAGTGATGTAGCCACAAGCCCAGGAAGCCAAGGTTTGCTGACAACCACCAAAGGCTGGAAGAGGCAGAAAGGGGCTTCCCCCAGAGTCTCCAGAAGAAGGGTAACCTGCCAATATCTTGGTTGCAGAATTCTAGACTCTGGAACTTCGAAAGAATACATATTTGTTGTTTTATGCTGCCAATTTTGTGGTCTTTTGTTACAACAGCCACAGGAAGCTCTGGGTGCTCCCTAAATCTAAATTCAGACATGAATTTCTAGTCACACGGCTAACAGAAGGACCCAACTTTATAATATGCTGCAACTTGGACCTTCCTAGGCTCCTTCTTCGCAGGCCTATGTGGATTTGCTCACCTTCTGTGCTTGAGACAGGTGTCAACAAACCTTACCTTCCCAGGGGACCATACCAGGCTGCAGCAGCGCTTATGGCCCTGTGTGAGCTTTTCATTCAAACCCAGGGCACACAGACCCAGGGCAAGGACTTTAGGGAATTATTTAAGGTGGAAGTGGTACTTACTAACCACCTGCCTCCCTCTACGTGTCTAGAACCCTGTTTACAGCCTCTCATCTTACTCTCAAAATAGCTCCCATGTTAGAGGTGTCCCTGCACTGTATGCCCAGTTAAATCCTAAAGTTTGCAAAACAGCCAACAAGCCACAGGCAAGAAATCAAAATGATTCTTGAAAACCCTGTGCCTCATTACAGTTCTCCTGCAGAGTCAGCTAAGATGCTACTTTATTCAAGCACTGGATAAAATAGCTAGAAGCTGATTTTCATTGAGCAAAGCCTTGCTGCAGGAAATTATTTCATCTTTTCTTAGCAATGGGAGATTCTTCCTCCTAAAGGCAAAGGGCTCAAATAGAATGATGAAAAGTGTGGTGGAACTGAGAGCAATCTAGGGCATCCTCCCCTACACCAGGGCATAGCTCATTCAGAAGAGAGGCAGGAGGAACCGCCTGTAAATTGTGATTCTTCACCCAGCGTCTTGCTCACACTCAACTCTAGGTAGGTGTTAACTAATTTTCAACTGAAGTTCTAGGTTATTTTCAAATGGGTTGGGGATCATTTGTATTTGTTATGATGCTGTCTGAGGCTATGTAAGACAGGCAGTATTTTTGCAGAGTATATTGAACCCCATCTGTGTCTGTGGGCCCTGGTTCCCAGGTGGTTCAGTGGTAAAGAATCTGCCTGCCAAATGCAGGAGATGTGGGTTTGATCCCTGGGTGGGGAAGATCCCCTGGAGAAGGAAATGGCAACACACTCCAATATTCTTGCCTGGAAAATCCCATGGATAGAGGAGCTTGGCGGGCTACAGTCCATGGGGTTGAGGACAGTGGCTGTGCAGTTTAGTACAGATGCATGCCCATGTCTGTGGGCCAGTGACTTCACGTTTCTCTGCCTCAGTTTCACTGTCGGTTAGATGGTGATATTGATAGCACCTACCTTAAGGGTTGCTATGAGGATCAAATTGATCAAGTTAATTAATTGTTAACTGCACAGTATAGTGTCTGTGCATAATAAGTGATGTAAGTGTGAAATAAACATGAAAAGGAGACTCTTGCATGGGAGATGCACAAGAGGAGAAAATTCCATAATAACACAAAGAGTTCTCTTAAGTATGTGCATCTTTTTAGGTTGTACAAATGAAAATTTATATAAATTGAAGAAATAATCTCAAAATATTATAAGATGTTAGGCCTAAAAGTACTATAAAATTTTGTAAAAATCTAGGAAAATGATATGCTGATTTTATTTAATTATTTTTCATTGACATATAGTTGATTTGCAATGTTTCGGGTGTACAGAAAAGTGAGTCAGTTTTACTGGCTTGGCCAAAAATTTCATCTGGGCTTCTCCATAGATGGTATGGAAAAACCTGAATGAAATTTTTGGCCAACCAATGCATTTGAATTCTTAAGGGGTCCTTGGTGGCGATAATTAGAGTAGTTCATCTGGAAGCTGATGATCTCATCCAAGGGTGGTCTGGATGACAACCATTTACCTGCTGAGGCCAGCAGTGAACTGGCTGGCAACCCGATTCAATACTATTAGGAAGTTATTGTAGGGTCATTGTTTCCTCTTTCACAGGCAGACCAAAGTATAGCTTGGAAAAAGCTGTAACCTCTTTAGAGCTTGGTTTCCTCACTGGTAAAAGGGGTTCAATAATGCATCCTTTCCAGCAGATTTTCAAAGTGGAAAGTAAATGAAAACAGCAGCCCAGAGAGAGCCCAGCACATTTTAGGGAACGTGATTTCCATTTCCTGCATTCTCTAGGGAAAAGGAATCCCAAGCACTTAAAGTCAGAGTCAGATAAGCCCCCCCACCCTTTTTTCTCATAAACGAGAAATGCTATGAGCTGGCAGAAGACACAGAAGAATAAAGGGAAATTGAGCTGAGAAATTCCATTAACCATAGATATCTGGACCTAGGGGCTTCCCAGGTGGTGCAGTGGTATAGAATCTTGTGTCTGCCTACCAGTGCAGGAGACACAAGAGACGCGGGTTCAGTCCCTGGCTCAAGAAGATCCTCTGGAGTAGGAAATGAAAACTCACTCCAGTATTCCTGCCTGGGAAATTCTGTGGACAGAGGAGCCTGGTGGGCTGTACAGTCCATAAGGTCACAAAGAGTCAGACATGACTGAGCAGGCATGCACTATGTGGACCTAAGGGGAACTATGTCCTAGTTATCACCATGACCCAGTCAGAATAATAAAAAAGGAATAATAACTAACATTTATTGATATGTCCCAGGCAGTGTTCTTAGTGTTTGACGTTCATTGACTCACTAATCCTCATCACAAAAGGAAATAGTTGCAACTCCGCTTTTTAGTTTTGTTGTAACCCTTTGTTTTTGTTGTTGTCCAGTAGCTAAGTCATGTCCAACTCTTTGTGACCCCATGGACTGCAGCATGCCAGTTTCCTCTGTCTTCCACTATCTCCAGGAGTTTGCTCAAATTCAAGTTCATTGAGTCAATGAACCATCTCATCCTCTGCGACTCCCTTCGTTTGCCTTCAACCTTTCCCAGCATCAGGGTCTTTTACAGTGAATCAGCTGGTCAAAGTATTGGAGCTTCAGCTTTAGCCTCAGTCCTTCCACTGAATATTCAGGGTTGATTTCCCGTAGGATTGACTGGTTTGATCTCCTTGTAGTCCAAGAAACTCTCAAGAGTCTTCTCTAGCAGCACCGTTTGAAAGCATCAGTTCTTCGGCACTCAGCCTTCTTTATGATCCAACTCTCACATCTGTACATGACTACTGGGAAAACCATAGCTTTGACTGTACAGACTTTTGTCAGCAATGTGATATCTCTGCTATTTATTATGCTGTCTAGATTTGTCATAACCTTCCTTCCAAGGAACAAGCATCTTTTAATTTCATGTCTGTAGTGACTGTCTGCAGTGATTTTGGAGCCCAAGAAAATAAAATCTGTTACTGTTGCCACTTTCCCCCCTGCTATTTGCCATGAAATGATGGAGCCAGATACCATGATCTTAGTCTTTTCAATGTTGAGTTTCAAGCCAGCTTTTTTACTCTCCTCTTTCACCATCACCAAGAGGCTCTTTAATTCCTCTTCACTTTCTGCCATTAAAGTGGTATCATCTGGATATCTGAGGTTGTTGATATTTTTCCTGGCAATCTTGATTCCAGCTTGTGATTCATCTGGCCCGGCATTTCACATGATGTACTTCCATAGAAGTTAAACAGGCAGTGTGACAATATAAAGCCTTGTCATACTCCTTTCCCAACTTTGAACCAGTCACTTGTTTCATGTCTGGTTCTAAGTGTTGTTTCTGACCTTCATATAGATTTCTCAGGAGATAGGTAAAGTGGTCTGGTATGCCTATGAATTTTCCTCAGTTCATTGTGATCCACACAGTCAAAAGCTTTCATGTAGTCAATGAAGCAGAAGTAGATGTTTTTCTGGAACTCCTTTGCTTTTTCCATGATCTATTGAATGTTGGCAATTTGATCTTTTCTTTTTTTCTCATTTAAAAAAATTTTAATTGGAGGCTAATTTCTTTACAATATTGTGGTGGCTTTTGCCATAAATTCACATGAATCAGCCTTGGGTGTACAAGTGTTCCCCATCCTGACCCTCCCTCCCACCTCCCTCCCCATCCCATCCCTCAGGGTCATTCCAGTGCACCAGCCCTGAGCACCCTGCCTCATGCATTGAACCTGGACTGGCGATCTATTTCACATATGATAAACATGTTTCAATGCTATTCTCTCAAATCATCCCACCCTTGCCTTCTCCCCCAGACTCCAAAAGACTGTTCTATACATCTCTGTCTCTTTTGCTGTCTCGCATATAGGGTTATTGTTACCATCTTTCTAAATCCCATCTATATGCATTAATATACTGTATTGGTGTTTTTCTTTCTGACTTACTTTGCTCTGTATAATAGGCTCCAGTTTCATCCACCTCATTAGAACTGATTCAAATGCATTCTTTTTAATAGCTGAGTAATATTCCATTGTGTATATGTGCCACAGCTTTCTTATCCATTCATCTGCTGATGGACATCTAGATTGCTTTCATGTCCTGGCTATTGTAAACAGTGCTGCTATGAACATTGGAGTACATGTGTCTCTTTCAATTCTGGTTTCCTCAGTAGTAGGATTGCTGGGTCATATGGCAGTTCTATTTCCAGTTTTTTAAGGAATCTCCACACTGTTCTCCATAGTGGCTGTACTAGTTTTCATTCCCACCAATAGTGTAAGAGGGTTCCTTTTTCTCCACACCCTCTCCAGCATTTATTGGCAATTTGATCTTTTGATCCCTTTCTTCCTTGGAAATATTTGGAAGATTTATTTATGTATTAATTTATTTATTCACTCATGTTCTCCTTTATGCCAAAACTTTCCCAGGCCGGAGCAGAGGCTGGTGAATTGACCCCATGGTGGCCTAGCCAGTACTGACCACCCTCTCCAGCCAAGTGTGATTCTCAGAAAAGGACTCTGGGACAGGCACTGGGTTTAAGCTGGAATGTCCACACTTACGCCTTCCTGAAGCATTTTGGCAGCCTTGGCAATAGTCATTTTGATACCTATTGAAGAACAATAGGTATTTGTGTGACAGTTCTGGTTTCCTACTGTACCAGTTTTCTTGGACCTCCACAAACAAAGTACCACTGACTAGGGTGGTAGGGGACTTAAATGACTGAAATTCATTTTCTCACAGATCTGGAGGTCAGAATTCCAAGATTAAGGTGTTAGCAGGGTTGGTTCCTTCTAAGGTCTCTCTCCTTGGCATGAAAATGTCCCCTTTCTCTATGTGACCGCACATCTGTGTGTGTCTGTATCCTAGTCTCCTCTTCTCATAAGGACACCAGGCCTATGGGGTCAGGGGCCACTCTAGTGACCTCACTTTATATAAGTCACCTGTTTAAAGACCTCATCTCTAGGGGACTTCCCTGGTGGTCCAGTGGTTAAGAAACCTCCTTGCAATGTAGGGGACGTGGGTTTGAACCCTGGTCAGGGTACTACCAAGTGACTTAGCACACATACATGTAGGATACTAAGATCCCACATGCCATGGGGCAACTAAGCCCGATGACCACAGTTACTGAGTCTGTGTGTTCTGGAGCTCATATGGCACAATTAGAGAATCCATGTGCCACAACAAAAGATCCCACAGGCCTCAACTAAGACCTGATGCAGCCAAAATAAATAAAGAAAACAAAAACAAACAAGAAGACCATGTCTGCAAATACTGTCACATTCTGAGGTGCTGGGGGCTAGAATTTCCACATAGACATTTGGGAGGAGGCCACAATTCAGCCCATAACACACACCTACGATAAACTGAGGGGGTACACGAGAATCGCTGAATTACAGAAGTCCAGACTTGCAAAGAACATTTACATTTGAAGAAGCTAAAGCCCAGAGAAACAGTGGAAACAGTGGCTGACTTTATTTTGGGGCTCCGAAATCACTGCAGATGGTGATTGCAGCCATGAAGTTAAAAGACACTTACTCCTTGGAAGGAAGGTTATGACCAACCTAGACAGCATATTAAAAAGCAGAGATGTTACTTTGCCAACAAAGGTCTGTCTAGTCAAGGCTATGGTTTTTCCAGTAGTCATGTATGGATGTGAGAGTTGAACTATAAAGAAAGCTTAGCACCGAAGAATTGATGCTTTTGGAGAAGACTCTTGAGAGTCCCTTGGATTGCAAGGAGATCCAGCCAGTCCATCCTAAAAGAGATCAGTCCTAAATACTCATTGGAAGGACTGATGCTGAAGCTGAAACTCCAATACTTTGGCCACCTCATGAGAAGAACTGACTCATTTGAAAAGACCCTGATGCTGGGAAAGATTAAGGGCAGGAGGAGAAGGGGATGACAAAGGATGAGATGGTTGGATGGCATCACCAACTCAATGGACATGAGTTTGGGTGAACTCCCGGAGTTGGTGATGGACAGGGAGGCCTGGTGTGCTGCGGTTCATGGGATTGCAGAGAGTTGGACACAACTGAGCAAATGAACTGAATGAAGATAGGAACCACTGTTCTATCAAAGGGCTGTTGAGGGTTAAAATAAGATAATGCAGACAGACCAGGCCTAGCATAAACACAGGAGAAATCAATCTCCTTTCCCTTTTCTCTCTGATCTATTTATTCAGTTATTAATGAATGCTTTAATTGAGTCATTCTTGCCCCTAGCCGCCTCTCAGCAGACGTGTACCGGGGTCGGGCATGCTCAACGTAGCACTGGATGTGGTGACTGAGCCTACGTTCCATGTGGGGACATACACCTACTGGTTCCTAATGTCAATACTGCCGATGTCACCAGAAATGGCCACAGTGTGAGTTCAGCCCTGAGTGGGGAAGGAGTGTGGCATTAACATCGATCTCAGGAAGGCTTCCTGGCAGGCAAGATGGAGATGTGTGTTACAGAATGAGTTTTCGTTAATGGGCCAAGCAGGAGAGAGGGTGCGTGGAAAGGTCAGGATTGGCTGCAGGTCCTGTGAGCTAAGACATGGGCGAAGAGGCTTGTGGAAAGGGCTGGAAGGATTAGAATCTGAAGGTACATTCTGTACCTCCAGGGTAGCTCTTCTCTGATCCTGCAGTCATGGGGATTTGGGAGTGACTCAGCCAGCATCTCCCAAAGTGAAGTCTCTCAGTTGTGTCCGAATCTTGGCGACCCTATGGGCTGCGGCCCATCAGGCTCCTCCATCCATGGGGTTTTCCAGGCAAGAGTACTAGAGTGGGTTGCCATTTCCTTCTCCAGGGATCGAAGCTGGGTCTCCCACATTGCAGGCAGACTCTTTCCAGTCTGAGCCATGAGAGAATCCCTGTGAACTTCTTCAAAGCTCCCCTTATTGCTGCCCTGTGTCTGCAAAAGGGAAGCTGTTGGGTTACACCCACCTCGTCTCCTCTGAGTCCTGTCCCCAGGGCAAACTGCTGATTCCTCTCCAAGAAGCGGATTTTCACATTGTAGACTTTGTTCCCATAAAACACCGCCAACACATAGGGCTCTGCCCTGGATTTTGCAGAGCAATCTCGGACCAGGAACGTGCCATCCTGAAGCAAAAGGAAGAACAATGATCTTCATAAGTAGTATAATCAGAACCCACCCTCCTAATAGGCACAGCAGTGAAGCCTGTGTGTCTGAGATCCCCAAGAAGACTTAGTTTTTGGCAAGCCAGTTCTTTATTCTATTTAATTGAGTAGGTGTTTATTGAGGGGTACAATCCTAAAGAAAATCAGCCCTGGATATTCACTGGAAGGGCTGATGCTGAAGCTGAAGCTGCAATACTTTGGCCACCTGATGCAAACAGCTGACTCATTGGAAAAGACCCTGATGCCAGTAAAGATTGAGGGCAGGAGAAGAAGGGGGCGACAAAGGATGAGAGGGTTAGATGGCATCATTGACTTGATGGATATGAGTGAGTTTGAGCAAAATCCAGGACATAGTGAAGGACAGGAAAGCCTGGTGTGCTGCAGTCCATGGTGTAGTAAAGAGACATGACTGAGTAACTGAACAACAGCATGTCTGGGGGTTGTTGTTATTTTGTGAGAAGTGCGCCAGTCAGATCACAGCACCTTCTTCTTCCAAATCTTCCAATATCCCCCACTGTCCTCAGTGCCATGCCTACAACTATAACATGATGTTCATGGACCAAGGTACCAGCCTCTCCTGCAGATTTATCTCCGTCACTCCTGCAGCCTCCAGCCCTGGGATGATGGTGCCTGTCAAGCTACCATCTCCCAGGGGCACCATCTTGCTTTCAGGTGCTTAGCGTTTGCACAAGCCACCCCCTCTGACTTCCCTTTCCTCCCCTCTCTGAGGGTGCTTTCCTCCATCTGCCAGGGTTCACGCATTTCCTGGTCTGTTAATGTTCAGGCTATTATTCTAGAGACAGTGGGAACCACTGCAGGCTTTGAGTAGGAGAGGATTTGAGCATTGACGCTGATCCTCTGCATGGGGAGTTGGCTTCAGTCACTGATGTCAAAGTGAGTGGAAAGACTTTATGAAGGAGAAATAGAAAATAGAGCCTGGGGTAAGGTGACAGGAAGTGCAGGGCAGAGAAGAGGCGATGAGAAACGTTCCAAGCTGATGTCTCAGAGATGGACTGAAAGTCAGAAGCGTCACTGTCACAGAAGCTGAAGGGGGACAGCGGAGGTTTCCAAACAGTGTGAAATGGTCTGGAGGCTGTAACTAGACAAGCTATAAATATAGCATCAAATAATCAGGCACACCCTGGGGAGTAGCTCAGGATGAAGGTGTGGTCATAAAAGGCTAAGCAATGGAGCAATCTTCCTGAACAGGTACACATGTAAGGCTTAGTTCTGTGGCTACATCATGTCAGTTATATGAGGAAAAATACTGAAAAATCTTGAACTGTAATTGCATCGATTCTTGGATATGTAGTTATAAACACCTGTAGAGTAGATCTAATTAAGTATGTACAGTTCTCTGCATTCTTTTTGTGATAGATATTATATATGATAATTTATATTTGTAATTATCTCCTCTATCAACTATATTTCATATCTATATGTTTATAGCTATTATATACATGCATATATAATAATGATAATACTCTATAATAACACTATAAGTATATTAAATTTATAAATAATACTATAAAACTATAGTGATGTCATGATGATGTTGGTAGCTAAGGTTTACTGAAAACTGCTCTCAATATGCCAAGCACTTTATACACATTTCACTTGATCCTTATATAAGGTTTGAGGAGGTATTTTATCCCCATTTTACAGGTAAGGGAATTAGGTTCTAATTATCTAAGTGGATCCCCTGACACATCACAGCTAATCAATGGAATACCAAAAAGCCAAGGCCACATTCTTGCTATAAATACACCAATCTCCAAGAGCATAAAGTGAGTTTAAGGAATTTTCTGGAACCTATTCTGCCAAAAACATTCAGCCATAATGAAAGCCTTAAGACTCAAGTGCAGAACATTGCCAAAGATTAGAAAGGGAGAGGAGGCCAAGACATGGAGGCCAGCTGGTTTGGAGGTTTATCATTTAACACTCTGCAGTGAGTTTGTCACAGTGAATTTGGGCAACCCTGCAATTTGAATTAAATTATCTTACATAAATGGGAAACATGTTTTGACAAAACTGAGACAAACCAAATAGGAAAATATGAACTCATTCAACTGAGGTTCTGTCTTCTCAATGCTTTTTGGGAAACAGGCACACAGAAGGGGAGGGAAGGGAGCCTTGAAATTGCCCAAATGTAGCTGGAAGGACATTATATGGCATGTACATTGCCCTTCTAGCACCATCCACACAAGAAGCTCCTGGAAGTAGGTCTTCTAAGAGCTATTTTTCCCTTGGGAAAGAGACTCAGGGAGCGTGATGGTTGATTAGCCAAGAAGAGGCAGGGTTGGAGCTGGCACGACTGTGCCACCTTTAGACCCAGCAGAGGTCAGCCGTGTGTGGGGTTCCTTGGGGAGAGGGAAGGGAGAGTCCTCCAGGCGTTACCAACCAGCCACCTAGGAGTCCCCTTCTAGATAGCAAGGAGCTGCAGTGGCTACTAGAGGCAGCTGTGCTCTTGTGAAAACACTGATCTTTAATACAGGTTCTGCTGCTTTCTCCACCTTGTAATTGAAACCTTAGTTTCAGTTTCCTTATCTAGAGAATGAGATAGTTTTGCTAATTCCTGATGTGTTCAAGATACTTTGTTATCAGATGTATTATTTTCCTATTACTATAATAAATTTGTATGAACTCAATGGACTAACACACAAATTTATTCTCTTACAGTTCTGGGGACTGAAGTTTGGTACAGGACTCACTGGGTTTAAATCAAGGTGCCAGCAGGGCTGTGTTCTTTCTAGAGATTCTAGGACAGAATGTATTTCCTTGCCTTTTCCAGCTTCTAGAAGCTTCCACCAGTGCTGGTCTTGTGGCTGTCTAGGGCTGACTCTGAGCCTCCTGTCTCCCTCTTATAAGGACCCTTGTGATTATAGTCAACCTTCCCAATTACTCCCAGAAAAATTTCCCTATCTCAAGATTCCTAATTTAATTCCATCTGCAAATTTTCTTCCATATCAGGTGACAGAGACACAGGTATTGGGGATTAGAACGTGGATTTATCATGGTGGGAGGAGCATTATTCTGTTTACCCTAGCAACTTAAATACAATTTAACTTAGTAATTTGATAGCAATACATTATTATATATAATGTGTATTAATAATTTAATGATATCAATTCTGAAAGCTAAGTTTTATTAAAATTTATTGGGGACCTGTCATTTACTCACCCATCTGCTGATTAACTAACTCATTCATTTTTGTATTTCCTCACTCAAATACAATTGTATTGGTTAGCTGAGGACAAGTTTTGATGTTCCATTGGTCCTGAGAGCCTTCCTGTCACTTCTAAACAATCTACTCTAGTTCTCAGCACATAGTAGAGTTAGTTGCTTAACAACTATTTTCTATTTGTGATGATGGTTATAGTAGTGATTTGATCTGATCACAGTTATCCCAAGTCTTCTCTTTTTTTGATTATGTGTAGCTTTGGAACCATTTTTTTCTTTCACACGTTTCCACCTGTTTTGAAGTTGAGTCTGGTCGTGTGGTTTAGTCTGGCCAATGAAATGTGAGCAGAGATGCAGCATGCTATATATGAGAGAATGTCTTGAAAGCCAGTGTGTGATTGGTGTGAGCATACATTGAGATGGAGCCTCTAGCAGTCTGGGTCTACCCACCCAAACATGTCTTGAGCATGAAGCTCAAGGAATTAATTCAATTCTGTTATGCTAAGCAACTGAGATCTTGGGGCTGTTTGTTACTACAGCATGATCTATCATATCCTGACTATTACAGCATTCACCATCCCTGCTGTTTCTTAAAGAAGTGAGACGTAAAAAGTCAACTGTACCTTGGGCAGACTTATAGGAAGGACATGAATCTTGAACAAAGCAGAATGAAGGCACCTTCCAATGCAGCCTCCATTTCTACCCTAGCCTTCACATTTGGTCTCCAAAATAGATCCTTAGGGTAGGTTTTACTATTTTCATTTAACAAATAAAGAAACTTGTATTTACAGATGTTTAGGAACTTGAGAAAGTCACACAGCTGGTAAGTGGTACAACCAAGTCTCAAATGTAAACTATTTGAAAACCCGTTTTCAGTGACAACCTCTCCAGCAGTGAGAAATTTACATCCGTGACCTATGGGCAGAAAACTCTAGGATGATTACAGAAACAGTGCAACAGGCCCTGGAGAAGCCATTACCTTGTTCTCCTTCATTAATGCCTCTTCCACTGCCTGCCGACTGTATTCTCCAATGTACCATTCGTTGTGCTGGACATCCTGCAGTATAGGTGAAATGTGAATGTTTTAGGATCAAAGGGAAGGATTGTTAATGAAAGTTTACTTTTGTCCCACTAGTGCCAAATCATGGGGCTTCCCAGGTGGCACAGTGGTAAAGAACCCGCCTGCCAATGCAGGAGATGCAAGCAATGTGGTTTCTATCCCTGGGTTGGGAAGATCCCCTAGAGTAGGAAATGGTAACCCACTCCAGTATTGTCTGGAAAATTTCACAGACAGAGGAGCCTGGCAGGTTACAGTCTACAGGGCTGCAAAGAGTCAGATATGACTGACTGACTGACTACACACACAGTGACAGATCACAGTTGAATTTATAGCAAATATGCAGTAAAAAACTGCCTATCCTTGATCTTGAGGTGGACACAAAGTAACGGCAGATTAGGAATTGTGAAATTGACATGACAGATCTGTCATTGAAAGTAACAGGAAATATTACTCCATTTACTGAGAAAGGTGTTTTGGCACCAAACTCAAAATGGACAACAAACCTTTTATCATCGAAGCTCTCTGAACCTGTACCTGCTAAAGCTTATTGAGGTGGGATGTATGTTGTTTATGATGCCTATGTGGCCCTAGTCACCATAAAAACAGCACGGGAGGGAAAGATAGGTGTAGACTGAGAGCATATTTAAAAAAAATTAAAATTTTTAAATTTTTATTTAAAAAGTGTTTATTCATTTATTTACTTATGTTTGGCTGCACTGGGTCTTTGTTGCTGTATAAACTTTCTCTAGCTGCTGTGTGCAGAGGCTACCCTCTAGTTGCAGTTTGAAAGCTTCTCATTGCGATGGCTTCTCTTGTTACAGAGCATGGGCTCTAGGGCATGCCGGCTTCAGTAGCTGTGGCACATGGGCTTAGCTGCCCTGTGGCATGTGGAATCCTCCCGGACCAGGGATTGAACCCATGTCTCCTGCATTGGCAGGCAGATTCTCAACCACTGGACTACCAGAGAAGTCCTGAGAGCATCTTTGTATCAATTGCCTAAAGTCACCTGTGGTAGGACTGGGATTTGAACCCTAGTCTGTCTGGCTTTCTCTCTGTGCCATGGTATCATACTTATACAAATTTATTTCTTTTGATTATAAAATCCGCCACAGCAGAGAGAAGGTAGGGCAGTCAGGGAGATGTGCCATGGACCTACAATTCCTTTACTGAGTTCCGAGGATAATAATATTAAATAACCCTTTCCATGAGTCCAACATCTCCAAAACCCTCCCTCATTCTTATCCCAGTCCATGGCCACAGGAATTGTAGGGCAAATGTTGTTAGGACAGTGGAGGCTCAGGAAGTCAACTTCTGTTGGGATGTGACATCAAGTCTTTGGTCTTCAAAGTCCCTGGTCCTCCTAGGGCAAACCCGATCTTGCAATGATGGGCTTGCCAAGCACATGTGAACATCACTGGGAAAGGCATGGGCTAGCTACCCCCACAACTCTCCAGCCTCACTTCCTGCCCCCACCTCCCCATCCCTCTCCTCCACTCCAGATTTGTGGACGTGGGCCTGGCCAGCCAGCTGTGCTTGCTCTTATCTGGACACGCACAGCTTCAGGGGTTTACATGAGCTAGCCTCACTGCCTGGAATCTCCTTGGCTCCTCGCTCCTCTTCCTCCCTGGCTCTGTCATTGTCTTCCATCAAGCTTGGGGGCAGAGTCACCTCTGACTTGAGGACTCCTTTGGAATGAATCCCTTTACCTAGTCCCTACTGCCAGGGGCAGATGTGTGCTGGAAGGTCCAGAGGTAGGACTTACTCCCCTCCAGCAAAGTCAGGTACCAGGTTCCAGAACAAAGGCCAGCCCAGAACCCCACTTCCCTGTGGAAGAGGGAGCTCTCTGTGCTGAGAAAGGTCTGCTGCTTCTGGGGGCTTTGCTGCCAGTCTGGGAGCCTGGCAGGGCTCAGTGACACTGTGCTACTTCTACTCTGATTTTATTTGTTTGTTGAAGCTGGAACTACTTCTTTCCTAGTAGCTCAGTTGATAAAGAATCTGCCAGCAATGCAGGAAACCCCGGTTCAATTCCTGGGTTGGGAAGATCCCCTGGAGAAGGGATAGGCTACCCACTCCAGTATTCTTGGGCTTCCCTGGTGGCTCAGCTGGGAAAGAATCCTTCTGCATGTGGGAGACCTGGGTTTGATTCCTGGGTTGGGAAGATCCCCTGGAGAAGGTAATGGCTATTAGAGATTTCATAACTCTGTAGTTCTCCAGGTGTGATCATGAGTGTGAGCTGGTGTGTTTAGGTGCTGTTCAAACACAGTGTGAGGCAATTCTCAATGACCTGGAGGGAGAGATGGGCCCCTTTCACTTTTCTTTCCAGCCCTCTGAATAATCCAGCAGGGATGCTTCATTTTGGTGCTTAATATCACTATGGCATTTCTTTTATTTTTCTAAATATCTAGAAAAATTTTTTAATGGATGGACTGTATTTATTTATTTTTCATGTATCTATTTATTTATTTTTTGGCCATGCAGCACAGCATGTGGGACCCTAGTTTCCTGACCAGAGATCAAACCTGTGCCCCTTGCATTGGAAGTACAGAGTCTTAAACCCTGACCTGCCAGAGAAGTCTCTTGTTCTGGCATCCCTAATATCTCCTTATACTGAGGTCCATTAGTGAGTGATGGCATCCTACTACAATATAATAAATAGCCTTGTTTCGTTTGAGCTAAAATGAATTATTTTTTAAAGATGTGATAAAATATACACACCATGTGTGTGTGCTCTATTGTTTCTGACTCTTTGTGACCCCATGGACTGTAGCTGCAAGGCTCCTCTGTCCATGGGATTTCATAGACAAGAGTACTGGAGTGAGTTGTTGCTTCCTACTTCAGGGGATCTTCCCGGCCCAGGGATGAAACCCAAGCTTCTTGCATCTCCTGCATCAGGAGGTAGATTCTTTACCACTGTGCCACCTGGGAAACCTCTATATACAACATAAGATTTACCATGTAATCATTTTCAAGTGTACAATGCAATGACATTGAGCCCATTCACATGGCTTTGCAACCATCACCACTATTCAGCTCCAAAACATTTTCATCATCCTGAGCTGAAACACTACATGTTCAACATTAACTCTCCTGGTAACCACTATTCTGCTTTCTTGCTCTATGAATTTACTTATTCTTTAAGTAGACTCTATACTGGTCTTTTTGTGTCTGGCTTATTTCACTTAGTATTATGTTTTTAAGGTTCATCTATTTTGTAACATGTCAGAATTTCATTCCATTTTACAACTTAATAATGTTACTATATTTCATTTATCCATTTATTTGTTAATAAGCATTTGGGTTGTTTCTACTTCATGGCTATTGTAAATAATGCTACTGTCAACATGGACTTACAACAATTTGCTTGAGTCCCTACTTTCATTTCTTTGGGTGTATACCTAGAAGTAGAATGCCACAATTAGTTTTAAGATCTGGTTTAATAGAGCAGTGATATAAAATGACAAAAAAGTTAAAGGATATTACTAAGTATAAGATTACTACAGATAGTATACAGATAGGCCATAGATCATAAACATGCATTCAAATAGTTGAAATCAGGGAAATCCTGGTTTAGTGCAAGCCTCTCCCATGCTTGATGATTCAAGGTTCTGGGAGGGGTGTTATTTTTGGATAGATACCCAGGTAGGATTCTGGGATTCCAGTGCTTATGAAGGAGATGATGGGGAGAGGGAAGCCAGGTATGTAAGACGGGGCAATAAAGGAACTATGCACAAATATTTCTATGTGCATACCACATGCAAACTATGCACAAAGTCAAACTTAAGAGTATGAGACTTTTAGAATTAACGTCAAAATTAACACTAAATATAAGGACAACCAATGGCACTTGGGACATTGCAGGAATATGAGCAATTGTTCCAGTAGTCACGTATGGATGTGAGAATTGGACTATAAAGAAGGTTGAGCACCAAAGAATTGATGCTTTTAACTGTGGTGATGGAGAAGACTCTTGGGAGTCCCTTGGACTGCCAGGAGAGCCAACCAGTCAAACCTAAAGGAAATCAGTCCTGAATATTCATTGGAAGGACTGATACAGAAGCTGAAACTCCAATACTTTGTCTGGCTGATGCGAGGAACTGACTCTTTAGAAAACACCATGATGCTGGGAAAGATTGGTGGCAAGAGGAGAAGGGGACGACAGGAGATGAATGGTTGGATGGTATCACCGACTCGGTGGACATGAGTCTGAGCAAGCTCCGGGAGTTGGTGATGGACAGGGAGGCCTGTTGTGCTGCAGTCCATGGGGTTCAAAGGAGTAGGACATGGACTGAGCAATTGAACTGAACTGACTAGAGATATTCTATGTGCTCTGCTCCTGCTTAAAATCTTTTGCAAGCTCTCTAGCAGAACTCTTAGCCTATGAGGCTACAGAATGGAGATCCGGAAGGAACACGTCCTTTTGTGCCTTATCATGAGAGACTTTAATAAGTAATGTTGCAAGGTGATGGAGGGAAGGGTAGAAGCTACAAAGAAAGTTTCATCCCCCCATATAGGTGAGTATAAGTGCAGCATGGCCTGAGAAGAACTGGTTGTGGGAATGGAGAATATTTTAGAAAGAAAGCAAGAAATAGATGAAGGAGAAGTAAGAATCCATCTATTATCACATCTGTTTGCATCTCTGCCCCTCTTTACATCTCTTCATGGGCAGGGACCATAACTTCTAGCATGTTCTCTGGTATAGAATAAGTGCTCAGTAACTGATTGCTGAACTGTTCAAATGAAATGAGCATACAACTTGTGAATCTTTTGTTGGAAAAACAGTTGCAATATGTAAATCTTCATCAATTGTAAAACACTACTGAAGAACCAATACACATAAAACACAGTTCTAAATATCTATTTTTCAGATTAATTTTTAAAAAAGCACTTTTAGAATATGGAAATATGCAAGTTGAAGAATTTAGTGAAATGGCAAGATACAATGTTATACAGCAAAATATTTAAAAAAATATTACCCTCCAATAATATATAGCCAGAAGGAAGAAATCTCAGAGCCAATCGAAACGATCTCCTTTTTAGGCATTGTTCAAGAAAGCTCTGTTTAGGTGCTGTGTGTGCATGCTCAGTTGCTTCAGTCGTGTCCAACTCTCTGTGATCCCATGGACCATAGCCCATTAGGCTCCTCTGTCCATGGGATTCTCCAGGCAAGAATACTGGAGTGGGTGGCTATTCCATTCTCTGGGGGATCTTCCTGACCCAGAGGTCGAACCTGCATCTCTTGCATTGCAGATAGATTCTTTACCGCTGAGCCACCAGGGAAGCCCATGTTTAGGTGCTAAGGTCATCTAGAAAAGTGCCTTAGGAAGTGTCTGTTTTACCTTGCCATCAGATCTTGCTGGGAAAGGTTTCTTCCTGCTCGTGATTTTATGAAGTAGTGGATTTTCCTGAGGGCCAGAGCTGGCTGGAGACTGACATCTCTGAGGAGCATAGGATGGCATGCTTACTTTATGATCTGGGAAAAGTAAATTCACATGTAAATATGACTGTGCTGGAACCCGTCACTCCCTCCGGTGTCGATGGCAACTTGGTCTCTACCAGCATCATCTCACTCTTGAGAGCAGTCTCCTTGAGACTGTTTTCTTGCTTCAGATTTTGTCCCTGTCTCCCTAGGGCATCTGGAGTCACCTTCAAAAAATGTAATTCTGACTTTACTACACCCCTGGTACACATCCTCCCATGATGACCTGGAAGAAAATCCAAATATTTAAACTTCTGTCAATAAGGTCCTGTATAATCTTCCTCTTCTTATTTCTTCATCCATCCTCCACTGCCCATGCTGACCTGGCCGTAATGAAGTCTGGTCAGTTTCTTAAACAAGCCAAGCTTGTTTCCAACTCAGAAAACACCATTTGTTTCAAAATGCAAAATAATAACTTCTTATTTTAATGGATCATCTTTTATAACCTGAAAGAATGACTAATAGACAAATTACGGTTATTCAGACTTGGGCACTTGGCAGATACTTTACTAAAAATGAACAAAGTGAGCTTGTCACTTCATGGAAAACAACTGGCAGTATTTGTGGCCAAGTTTAAAATTAGACTTTTCAAGTGCAAACTGGAATTTGGAAAAACTTATATCTGCCACAGTGACTTAATAGCATATCCACAGTTGGACTTTTCTGATGAGATTGGAGGTATTACTTACAAATGTAATTTTTAAAAATATTATATAATAAAATATGTTAATATGGGAAAGATCTGCTCAGGTCTGTGAATCACTGTTTTCCAAGTGACTAATATATGATGTTATAAAATCATGCCTGGGTAAGAGTCTTTAAAAGGGAAGATAGACCGGTTTCATAGTAACAGAATACAAAAAAAAAAAAATTAATTAAAAGGGTTTTGATTTCACTTGGCACCTAAGCTTTAAGATAGTACCACTTTGTCAAGTTTTGATGTGGTGTATTCTCTACTTCAATAAAAATAGCACATTTTCACTTGTCATTCCAGTAAACACTAATAAAAATGAACTTCAAGAAATTAAGGTCACAAGGCAATATCAATAACCTCCGACATGCAGATGAAACCACACTTATGGCAGAAAGAGAAGAACTAAAGAGCCTCTTGATGAAAGTGAAAGAGGAGAATGAAAAAATTGGCTTAAAACTCAGCATTCAAAAAACTAAGATCATGGCATCTGGTTCCATCACTTCATGGCAAATAGATGGGGAATAGATCCCTTCCTGACAGGGATCAAACCCAGAATGGAAACAGTGACAGACTGTATTTTTTGGGGCTCCAAAATCATTGCAGATTGTGATTGCAGCCATGAAATTAAAATACCCTTGCTCCTTAGAAGAAAAGTTACAACCAACCTAGACAGCATATTAAAAAGCAGAGACATTTCTTTGCCAACAAAGGACTGTCTAGTCAAAGCTATGGTTTTTCCAGTAGTCATGTATGGATGTGAGAGTTGGACCATAAAGGAAGATGAGCACTGAAGAATTGATGCTTTTGAACTGTGGTGTTGGAGAAGACTCTTGAGAGTCCCTTGGACTGCGAGGAGATCCAACCAGTCCATCCTAAAGGAAGTCAGTCCTGAGTGTTCATTGGCAGGACTGATGCTGAAGCTGAAACTCCAATACTTTGGCCACCTGATGTGAAGAGCTGACTCATTTGATAAGACCCTGATGCTGGAGAAGATTGAAGGCAGGAGGAGAAGGGGACGACAGAAGATGAGATAGTTGGGTGGCATCACTGACTCAATGGATATGAGTTTGAGTAAGCTCTGGGTGTTGGTGATGGACAGGGAGGCCTGGCGTGCTGCAGTCCATGGGGTTGCAAAGAGTCGGACACAACTGAGCGACTGAACTGAACTGACTAAAGGTCAAAAGGAAGAAGTCAGTTCTTAGAAGGAATCCTAAACAAAGGTATTGATAAATATGTTAGTAATTTTAAGCAAGAGTTAACTATATAAAAATGACAAATCATTGAGAGCATGAAAACAGCATCATAATAAGATTCTGGACAATGATAACATATAAAATGGAAAAGAAGTTATTAATGTGAAGGCAGAATTATAAGCTATTTAGTTTTAATTCAGTCTAGAGAAAATAAAAGTTATAATTCTGGTCAGTAGCTTAACAAGAACTTTGAAAGAATGGAATACTTTTCACACACTATGTTTTTTAGGCAAGGTGCTAAATAAAACATTAGCAAATATTTATTTGTCAGTTACCATAACATTTAAGTTATATGTGTATTTATTCTGTTTCTCTTTTGTCATCAAAATGCCAGATTTCTCTGTAAGGTTACTAAGAAGAGCAGAGTACTCCTGAAACATTGAAAGTTCTGTTTTGAGGGTTCCAAGGATTGTGACTTTTAAGGTGGAGTCTGGAAACATAGGGAATACATGTGTCAATTATTTGCTGTAGAAAAGTGTTTGGTCACTTAAAGCTTAAATTACATTCATCAACGGTAAGTTAATTATACTCATCAATTTACAACTAAAAATAGGAATAATGATAAAGACATCTGTCTTTTCCAATTTTATTTTATAAGGCAAAAATTTCTACTTCAGACACAGGGCAGAATCCACACCATCAGAACAAAAGCATCATATGTTTTCTGTATTGTTGAAAAGAGGATATGAACTTCAGAGTTTTAAAATTTTAGCATGCTATTTGTTTATTTAGCTAAATGCTGAAAGTAAGCAATGGAAGAATAGAATTTGAATGTATATATAGCTTTCTAGAAAGAGATAGGGGAATAAAAGAGAGATGAATTCAATATATGGCAGGAAAAAAAACCAAAAAATCAGTTAAAAGGGTAAGTAGGAGGCATAACATAATATAAAAATTGACTCAAAAATATTAGTAATTACAATAAATATCAATGGTTTAAATTTTGCATTTAAAAATCATGCTTATTGGTTTAGAAAGTCTAGTTCTGTGCTCATTACACATCTGAAATATGGCACAGAGAGATTATTAATGAAAGGAGGCAGAACCAAGCAAACCCTAACCAAGAGAGAGCTAAAAGAGCTATGGAAATATTTTAAAAAATGACTTTACCAAAAGTGTTTTAAAATTTAATGAAGTGATACAAGAAGACTTATTATTTAAATCCTTTCAACACGGATCAAAACAGTAAGAACATCCTTGAGAGAAGAAAATAACGGTTATCAGCATTTCCTATCAGTTTGTGTAGCATACATGTGTTCAGTGATTATCAATTTTTCATGACATTGTGGCAACTGATTTATTGTATTTCAACTCTGAGTGCCTTGCTTGAATATTTAAGAAGCCTACTTGAAAAGGCATTTGGAAACAGCTCTGTGCATCTGTCGTCTATTCAGAGAATGAGTTAAACAAAACAAACAAAACACCAGCTTTGCCATGTGATTTCCCCAGAAGTCCTAGATGGATCTTTGCTTAATAAACAAATGAAATTCCCAGTATGTAGTTCCACTACAAGCATTTAGTTGACTTTATTCTAAAGTAATGGTGGTAATCTTTGGAAAGTTTTATGTAAAACACTGCATTTGAGTTTTATAATCCCAGGAAATAGGACTCTCCTACCTGGAGAATGGAGAGTTACATTAATAAAGAGACTGGAGGCTTCTCTGATGTTCCAGTGACTAGGACTCTGTGCTCCCAATGCAGGAGACCTGGTCAGGGAACTATGTGCTGCAACTGAGAGTTCAGTGTGTGTGTGTGTACTCAGTCATGTCCAACTCTCCTCTCTACGACCCAAGGTCTGTAGCCTGCCAGGCTCCTTTGTTTATGAGATTTCCCAGACAAGAATACGGGAGTGGGTTGCCATTTCCTTCTCTGGGAGATCTTCCCCTGACCCAGGGATCAAACCCAAGTCTCCCGCGTCCCCTGTAAGAGTTCCCATGCCCCTACTGAAGATCCTGCCTGCCACCAGAAGACTGAAGGTTCTGTGTGCCACAGCTAAGACCACAGCGATTTGTGCAATGAAATAAATAAGTAAATATATGTATATATATGTAATAAAGAGGTTGACACAGAGTAAATGGAAAGACATTGGGGATAATATGTGTAAATGGTCAAGAAAATCAGGATAGTCTAATGAAAATAGTGTGGATAAAGCATACTGCTATCATACTGATATCAATAATCACTAACATTTAAAAGCTGATATCAGTAGAATCATACTGATATCAACACTTACTGATGTACTGATGGAACCATACTGATATGAATAATTACTAATATTTAAAAATGCCAATGTATATAAATCTCTTAGCACAGTGCCTGACCCATACCGGTCACTCAATGAATGCTACTACTAATGTTACAGTATTAATAGAGAAACCGCTCTAGAGCTTTTCTTGAAACTTATTATAAATCCATTTTATTTTAAGCAGCTCTCATACCTATTTATTAGCAAATTTTAACTACCCCATATAAAATTTAAGAAAATTCTAAGAAAAGAGTCATATTTGACCAGAAATTTATAAAATGCAGATAGAAAATGAAAACTTTAGTGGACAAAAACTGAAATAAAGAAGAAAAGAAATCATCCAACATCTCAACTCTCTGGTTTCTCTTCCAATATATCAAAATAATTTTCTTTTTTGTCAGGAGATCCATCTACTTAGGCTCCTAATAGTTTAGCTTGAATTTATTTATCAGAAAATTGAGAAAAACCTATTTATTAATTAGTAACTGAACAGTCAAGAATAACTGTAAATGGGCATATGGAAGAATTGACATATATATGCTACCATGTATAAAACAGATAGCTAATGGGAGCTGCTGTATAGCACAGGGAACTCAGCTCAGTGCTCTGTGGTGACCAAGAGGAGTGGGATGGGGGTGGAAGGGAAGCCCGGGAGGGAGGGGCTGTATGTACACATATAGCTGATTCACATTGTTGTATAGCAGAAACTAACACAATGCTGTAAAGCAATTACACTCCTTAAAGATAAATAAATAAGTAAAATAAAGGACCATCCTTAAAAAGAAGCCTAACTGTATATTTTCAAAATCTTCTCTCATTTGTTAAATTAAGATGATGATACCTACATTGATGGAGCAGTAGGTTTCACTCTTCTACATGTAGAACACTGTCTCCCTCACCTGAGACATCCAACTTAAAACTAGCAAACTTTAGAGAGCCCGCTAAACTCACAGCTCTACATGTGCCTGGATTGGGTACTGTTTTCTGAGCACCAAATTTATGCCAAGCACTGATGACCCAAGGCTGCATTTTTACCCAGGAGAATGACCATCACTCAATAAGTTGATGGAGAAGTTCACGCACTGGTCAGTTAAAGGATGAGGCTGTTTCTATTCTGTATTCTTAAGGTCCAGCCCAATTTGGGGCATAAACCACGTGCGTGGTGGATATTTGTTGCCCAAAAGAGGAATTAATGGTGTTTGAAGGCATTGGGGACCAAAATATTTCCCCTGTCCATCCCAGGATGTTTCTTTATGCAAACCTGTTTCTTCTAAGATGAATAGAAAACAGTACATAACCCCAGTATGAATGATATGCTCCCAGTCAGAATGATATCCTCCCAGTCAGAGGATGCTTGACTGGACTCATGTCTTAGAAGGCTTTGCACTTCACTAACACCACTGTTCCATTCTTCAACTGCTCTTTTCTTTTTTATGTGTTCAAGATTTTGTCTTTCAAGTAAGACTCTGGATTCCTCTTTAATCTATCTGCTTCTCCATCTCTGTAATAATTCCAGTTTCAAAACCCCATCCATAAAGCCATTCTCAGCCCATTCAGCCCCTGGAGCTTCCACCTGGATTTTCCAGGTCTTTTTATTTTCATACACCAAGATCTGGCTACCAAGACTGCTGTTTCTGTCATTCAATTTCTAGGGAATGAGCCATGTAGCCACCCTCATTTAGAAAAGGAGTCCTCTCTTGGGAAACTCTTATTAGTGATGTGTACATCTGCGGGTATGAATTTTCTATGCTGGTTTTCCCATGTAAGGTCCAGATGGTGCAGAGTAGAAGAGAAATAAGGACACAATGGAGTCTATGGAGGAATCTCTTGGTCTCACTGGATCAGTTAGGTAGAGAATCCTTGGAAAAGGAATGGAAATGCAAAGAAGGAGGAAGGATATTAAAATGTGTCAGTTGCCTACAATGTGCTAAGCAGGGGGCTGTGTGTGTGTGTGTGTGTGTGTGTGTGTGTGTGTGTGTGTGTGTGTGTGTGTGTGTATTAGCCCTGTTAGTTAATAGTATTTGAATTTTATGGATGGAGGAGGGTGAAGTTCAAAGAGGCAGAAGTGGGATCAAGGTCAGCAGAGCCCTCAGTCTTTCCACTCTATCCCATGGGGTCCAGTCCTGAAGACCTTTCTATGGCTCAGCAGAGAAAGATTGAAAGACTGGACCTGAACACAGAGCCTCTATGACATAGAGAGTGAAGAAAGAGACAAAAGAACATGACATATATAGTTTGGGCCAAATAATACTAACAATATCAAAACCCATCACCAAGAGTAATATAACACTATATTTATAGGTTACTTTGACATCTCCATGGACATTGGTATCCTTCTGATTTTTATCTTTTCAATGAATTAGTAAGAGAGGTTTGTTTTTATTTTCTCTATTTCACAGACTCTTTTTAAGATAAATATATTTTACAACCAATGGAATGGCAAAAACTAAAGGTTTGTCAAGAAACAACTGTTGGAGAGGATAGGAAACAATGGGCTCTCATAAGCTGTTGGTCAAACAAAGTGATATGTTTAATTTGGAAATCACATCTAGGGTTGGGCTTCCCTGGTGGTTTGGTGGTAAAGAATCCTCCTGCAATGCAGGAGACATCGTTCGATCCCTGGGTCAGGAAGATCCCCTGGGGAAGAAAGTGAAAAGCCACTCCAGTGTTCTTACTTGAGAAATCCCTGGGCTTTAGTCCATAGGATCACAAGAGTTGGAGATGACTTAGCAACTAAGCTACCACTATCTAGTGTCATTGAAGAGAGGGATATTCTAAGACATGGCCATTTCCCTCTTGAAAAGAGAACTTATCCTATTATGTACTTGGAAAAATATGTACATTTTATATACAAGGGAAGACATCTACAATATTGCTCATAACTAATGTTCATAAGAGGAAAAAGCTGGAAACCACCTAAGTGATCATATTTAATTGTGGATAAAAATGTATGTGATATTAACACAATACATTGCCACCTATCAAGGAAAACCAGAGAATTAACATCTACATGCATCAGCTGAGAGACTCTTAGTTTCACAAAAGCTAATTCATGGTGCAGGAATATCAATAGTGTCGTGACTTACCTGCTTATTTTATAATTCTTAGGTAAAATGTTCTTACCTTGGTTTGGCACAGTCGGGGTGCGTGTCATGAATGAAGAGCTGAAGGAAATATTATAATTGAAAGAATGTTAGTATTTTCTATTTTAGCTGGGTTAGTACTCATGGTCTAAGTCATATTTACAGAGTACTGAATAGTTTACTAGATGAGTTAGAAGAATCATCTGTTTAGTAAAGTATAGGAGACTGGTTCCTTCCTTTCTCAAGACAGATTGACATTCAGTGTGGAACAAATTTATTGACTCACATATGTTCTTTCCATGTCACTTCCATGAGCATGCATCGTAATCCTTTACTTTTGGAAGCCATGACTTCAGACTTGCCTTGTAGATACTGTCGCTGTAGAAAACACTACAGCTCATGCTCTGTAGTACTAATAATTGCTTACCAATTGAGGGTGAGTCAGGCACAGCAAGAAAGAAGGGCATAGAAATTATTTAATTTCCTCTTAAAATGTGAGCTAGGTAAGAAAACTGTATAAAGGAAGGAAATCCATAAAGAAAAAAGTATTATAAAATAAAATAATATGCATTTCTAAACACAGTAACAATGCTACCAAGACTGTTTATCAACAGCTTTAGTTTAGCACTTAATGTTTAGCTTTGGGTAACACTTAGAGCTCATTTTCTAGTTCATTTTGTATTGTGGTCAGCATCGTCATTATAAACTCTAGGTGTCACTGAAGTTAAATCTAATTATGTGGAGTGTGCTCTATGCCACGATCGTGCAATTGAACAAAGCCTCTGGGTTAATTCAGCGAAATTCATCTGTTTACCAGCAGCAATGAAATCAACTGAATACCTATTTGGTTTTTGTTATTTCCATGGAAGCCTGGAGTCTTATGACTTGCCTCGCAGACAGAAATGCCATTAGATCATTGAACCACCCCATTGTACTGTCATCACTGGTCAGGCTTCTTTTGCTATCTAAGCCTTTGATTCACGGTCCCTTTACTATGAGTCAGTGTAAAATTGTGTTAAATGTCTGGGGAAAAAATCATGGAAAGCTTTCCTGATTCTTATCCAGGCAGTGGATAGGAATCTGCCTGCCGATGCTGGGGACATGGATTCCATCCCTGGTCCAAGAAGATTCTACATGCTTCAGGGCAACTAAAGCCCGTGCACTGCAACTATTGAGCCTGTGCTCTGAAGCCTCGGAGTCTCAACTACTGAAGACCATATGCCTAGACCCCGGGCCCCACGACAAGAGAAGCCGCTGCAATGAGTAGCCCGTGCACATGATGAAGAGTAGCCTCCGCTCACAGCAACTAGGGAAAACCCCCACAGCAACAGAGACCCAGTGCAATCAAAAATAAACAGAACTATTGGCTTCCCTGGTGGCTCAGTGGTGAAGAATCTTCCTGCCAATGCAGGAGACGTAGGTTCAATCCCTGGGTCGGGAAGATCCCCTGGAGAAGGAAATGGCAACCCACTCCAGTATTCTTGCCTGGAGAATCCCATGGACAGAGGAGCCTGGTAGGCTACAGTCCATGGGGTTGCAAAAATGCCGGACTGGACTCAGCAACTATATATACTATATTAATTTAAAACTCTTGGATAGCAAAATTTCACTGCCCTAATTTTTCAAGATTTTTAGAAAATGTTGAGAGAAGGGTAATATCCTCTGAAGATATTCTAGGTTTCAAGTACAAAGTTTATAAAACTAGAAGAAAAAAACACCTGAACTAAAACAGAAATGATAATTCTTTCATTTTATAAACACTGATTGAGTGCTTACTAAGTGCACTGTACGTTTTGGGAGACATCAAATGAATAAGACATGGCTTCTGCCCTGAAGCAGCTTAGTTTTTGAAGGGAAGACATAATTATGCCACCATCACAATATGGGGTAAACACCATCATAGAGGCGGGCACAGCAAAAGAATGTCACTTAATCTAGACAAAATTGGTTTGGTTCTCAAGAAAGTTTTCCTGGGAGCTAGGGAAATGGACAGATTCAAGACCTGTTATGAGTTGAGATCTGAGAATTTAGGGGGCTGTTAATAAACAGGATGAGAAGAGTAAAGATGGGAAAGAGAGTATACCATTTAATGAGGTGAGAAAGTCTGTAAGAGGGTAGTGTGGGTCTGGAAATGAAAGTATGAATCAGGAGTTCAGTTTCCAATATTGAGTTTGAGATGCCTGTCACTGATTCAAGGAAAACTGCTCATTGGGTAAGTGGACATGGGTCTGGGGCTAAACAGGGTGATTGGGGCAGAAGACAGAGATTTAGTAATGATCGATATAGAGTTGGCATTTGATTCCGTGAGGATGGATAAACTGCCTACCCTCTTAACAAGAGAAAAAAAGTCCTCAGAAGGATCTGAGGAATACCAATATTTAGTGGTCAGTTTTGGAAAAAGGAGACTTAGAAGATGCAGTCAGTTAAGGGAGAAAGAAAAATCAGGAGTAAGTGAGTGGAAGTCACTCAGTCGTGTCTGACTCTTGCAACCCCATGTACTGTAGCCCGCCAGGCTCCTCTGTCCATGGGATTCAAAGAATACTTGAGTGGGTTGCCATTTCCTTCTCCAGGGTATCTTCCCTACCCGGAGATCGAACCCAAGTCTCCTGCAGTACAGGCAGATTCTTTACCGAGCTATGAGGGAAGCCCCCCAAATCAGGAGACACTGTTCAGTTAATTAAACAAACACACAAAAGAAGCCAAGCGGCATTAAACAACTACTACTGCAGATGTGGGTCCAACTGAAATCTCATGATCTTTTCACTACGATATGATGACTTTTTGTTTCCTTTTATACAGGTACATTAGAAAGGGTATCTATGTGTTGTATGGGCAAGGGTTTTGTGTCAGATTGGGCTTTAAATGGAAAACAGTCTAATAAGAGAATGAAGCTGTGGAACTAATGCCCACACACCAAAGAGTGAGAACAAAGTTACCAAAGGTGTGAAATAGCATAAGAAAGTGATGGCAAGGAAGGGAATGGGAGGTGGAGACAATTCCCCTGACATATGGACTGGCAGTGGCATTGAGAGCTGGTGGTTAGTGGGCACGTGCACATGTTGAACAGGATGAGTGAAGATGCCCAAGGCCACATGGTTTGTGAGTGAGGAAGCCAGGCAGTCTGATTCCAGGGACTCCCTCCTAAGCAGTACTCTATTCCACCACAAACGGGGTACCTGCCCCGTAAATATTTATTAAATAATAAAAGAGCATCTTAACTCTGGGCAGGCACCAAGGACAGTCAAGATTCATGGGCTGCATTTTTAGGATCAAATCAGTGTAGATGCGAGGGATTACTGAAGAGTGGAGCTGGACTTGATTTCAGCAGTAATGGACTCAGCCTCCCTGGGCCTCTTTTATTCCTTCTGGGGGATGGGGAAGAACTACTTCCTGGATTCAGGGTGGCTTTGGGCTGGGGTCTGATGAACAAAGAAAAGTTTCTTAAATAGGGAGATGGTAGAGAGTGGGAAACGTGAGGGGTCAGCAAGTGTTACAGGAAGAGGACTAGAACAGGCAAATGTCCTCTGTTAGCAGTAGTGGAGGGTGGCCCGAAATAAGCTGGAGCCACTGGCCAGGCTGCGGACAGGAGGGCCTGGTAGTACTAATTTTAGAGACTCGGGATTTTAAGGGAGCTACTGCTAATGTGACCTCGGCCAATGAATCCCCAGGCTTATATTAGCTTCCTTGACTTTTCTGTTGGGATGACAGTTGTCACAATAACCTAATCAGGCAAGTATTTACTTAGATAGTGGCATTTTCAACCCCTGCTCATTTATCAAGTGCTGTTCCAAAGTGACTGTCAGCTTCTGTGTGGTCAACCCACTGAGACTGGCTAGAAACGTCAACTTTTCTTCTCAGCTGCCATTTCAGTTAATCCTACCTAGTGAATACCCGTGTCTTCAAATATTGTCTCTAACGCACAATGATGAGTCACTTATAAAGTCAAGAAGAACAACGCCTGTAGCTGAAAAAAGACTTTACCCCATGGCCAATTTAAATCCTATTAACTTCAACAACAACTATGATTCACTGGCTTCCTTGGGACCTTGTCACTGGGCTTCATTATCAAAGGCCAGAGACTCTTTTTCAGGAGACCCCATGAGTCATTATCCCAGGCAACACAGGGTTGATTCCCCAAGCTGGGTCCCAGCCATGGATTCCTGGCTCCTTACCTGGCAACGGCAAGAGGAATCTCTTGAGGACTTTGGTTTTGTGATAGGAGAGATGCTTCAGGCTTCAACTGGTGATAAGGAACTGTGTACAGGCATCACAGGATTTGGTCAGGTTGTAAAAGGGAAATGATTGGGGGCCATTAGAGGTCTTTTGAAATGGCTGTAATTTAATCCAAGTAATCCCTATTGTTAAGAGTGAGCAGCTAGTGGTTAGTGGAAACTGCAACCCATATATTCTGCAAAACCCTGGGTCCTGGGAGTAGCTTGTCCTTGAGGCTATAAAAATTGCTTTAATGTTGAATAGTCTATATTTTCAGAAATATTAAATCTAGAACTCATTCTTAAACTTCCACCAAATATAGAATATTGCATTAGAAGGTATTTGTTATGGGACAGGCTTGAAGTAGAAGTGGATTGAAGTTGAATTCTGCATTCAGATGAAAATTTAACATAGAAACATAAACATGTTGAACTTAAGAACCATTTAGGGCAATGTAGGTTATGGCAATGCTGGATGCTTGTCCATGCACACCTGAATTCTCCTGTCTCTCCTGTGATAAGGCAGGAGAGCTCCCAGGATTGTGATGTAGACCAGTGGTTCCTACCTGGTTCCCACCAGACATGCATTTTCTCAGTTATTCCCCTTTGATCTTCAAGTTTTGAAAAGTTCTGCCAACCACAGGAACTGTACTTATTTAGTAATTACATATGTCATTCATATTACTGGGCTTCCCTGATAGCTCAGTTGATAAAGAATCTGCCTGCAGTGTCGGAGACCCCAGTTTGATTCTTGGATCAGGAAGATCCATTGGAAAAGGGATGGGTTACCCACTCCAGTATTCTTGGGCTTTCCTTGTGGCTCAGCTGGTAAAGAATCCCCCTGCAATGCCGGAGACCTGGGTTTGAACCCTGGGTTGAGAAGATCCCCTGGAAAAGGGAAAGGCTACCCACTCCAGTATTCTGGCCTGGAGAATTCTGTGGACTGTATAGTTCCTGGGGTCGCAAAGAGTCAGACATGACTGAGCGACTTTCACTTCATTGGAATGATCACTTTTTATTTCCTTTTAATCCTGGATAGATTTTAACCAGCCATCCAGAATTATCAAGGTCGCATAATAAAACAACGATAGGGAAGTCCATAAAACACTCTCCAAGTTGCAATTGTAAGTAATAAAGTTAAGCAGGCATAAACCCCGACATGTCTTAATGTTGGTTGTTCCTCTGTGCTATGTCCAAGGTTGATCACAAACCTGACACCTTTGATTGAAGGACCGTGATTACTTAAAATGTGCTTGGAGTCAGTGACTGGACCACTAGTCACACATCCCATAAAACCATTTCAGGTCGTCAACAGCTACCCCCATGAGCTGGCCAATGTCACACTGCTGCACTGATAATCACTGACGCTTGCCGCAACAACTCCTGAACATTTCAATGAGAATGCTGAGCTTTACTGAGTAGACACGCACAGTTTCCTTTAGGTTTCAAAATTATTTAGCATTCCCAACAGACCCCTACTCCTCCACCAGAAACTCTTGGTTAGGACCCACTCAAGGATAACTTCCTCAATATAAAATGAGAAGACTTGAGGCTCACAGAAGCAATGCAACTTGTCCAAAACCAAACAGCTGGTGGTGAGTCTCTGAGATCCTAACCCAATGTTGCTTTGTCAAACTAGGCTGCCTGTGTTAACTCTTTGGGCCATAGTTTAGGCTCTTCAGCTCTGGATATAACTCATCATTCTGAGTGAATGGTGAACAGTATCTCAAAGGTGGGCGTGAAGGTATCACCAGATTAGCATTCTCCCAGCTAGCAAGTGAGTATTGAATTCCATGTTTCCATAATAGTGACACCAGCGATGTATATACATGTGTATGCGGGCACACATAGGGCTGACGTGTATGAGTGACTGACAGCAAAGATGGAGAGACCCGGAGCTTCCATGGAGCAGCAGGCCAGCAAAGTCCTTCCAAAATATTAGGGAGTGACAGTGTGCCTCCTTGTCACTAGCCTGTATCTGAAGAAAGAACTCTACCCCACGCCTAATTTAAATCACGCTGTTTAGATCACAGGATTCTTGAATAGACTCTGAGGTCCTGAATCCATCTGGATCATGTCATCACGCGCACACACACGTGCCCAAATATCGCAGGGCCTGAAACAAGCAATCCTTTTATTTTTTTTTAAGACTAATGCTGGTAACCTGGAAATAGGACTTAGCCTAATGGTGTTAGGATAAGAAAACAAATATAAATAGTTCACCTTTCTCTGTTCCAAGGACCTTATTGAATTAAAAAGAGAATATTATTGAGTGACTCTTAGTGATCTAGAATTTTATATTATACTCCGTGTGTATTGGTTAGTTTGGGCAACATTTCTCTTACTATAGATTTTAAAAACTCTGTGAATATGCCTCCAAAAGACTAGGCAAAAATAAAAATTTTATGCTCTTTGTTTTATACTCTGAAGCAACAGGCAAATATACAGTCTGCTAATGGGACTATAAATTGCTTTGACTATTTTTGAAACCAATTTAACCATAGCTATTAGGAGCCTTAGAAATGCTCTCATTCTTATCCCAATAATTCCATTGATGAGTTTCTTTCTTTAAGACAACAGCCGGAAATCTGGATCAAGTTTCACATACAAAGATGTCCAGTACATCATTACTTATAACATAAAAACACTGGAAACAATCTTCATGACCCTCTAAGTGGGAAATATTAAATAAATGTTGGTGCTATGTTCACTACTGAAAAACTAGAAATTCATTGCAGTTATTTATATACATTATGGCATAAAATTATACTTTATCAATTTCTCAAATTTACATAAAAACTTCAGGATAAAAATGGGGATTATGTTATATTTAAAAGCAGTTTGTATGTGTGTGTGTGGTTGTATTATAGAAAACAGGATTTGAAGAGAGATAAAATTTGAATAGAGGTTGTGTTTAAGTGATGAAAGCCATGGTTAATTTTCTTTATATCTGCTTTGGAATTTTTATTTTTAAAGATGAGCATGAAAATATTCACAATATTCTTTTTAAGGCAACCATTTTTCTTTCCAAACATTTTCTTTCTCTTTCTTTCTTTAATAGTGAATTCCTGATCTTTCTTCATTATGAAAGTCTATGTGCTTATTTGGATTGTATCCAGGAGTCCTATTACACTCTTGAAGAATTAAAATGCCTTGCAAGAAGTACAGTATTTGCTGAAGTATTCACTTAACTGCAAATAATTCTCTAAAGTCCATTTAATGCATTATAGCAGTTGAGGAAGTCTACAAGTATCATTTGGACAAGAGCTTCTTAACCTGGGGGATGGAAGAGGTCCTTGAATGGCCTAGTGGGGTTCATGAAACTTCTGAAAATAAAACTCATTTTTTTTTTCTGTAAATACATGCATTTTTTTTCTGGGGTGGGAAAGGTTTTTATCATACTTTACATCAAATTTTCAAAGTGGTCTGAGGTCCATGAAAAGTTAAAGCCAGTAGATTGCAGATGAGGTCCAAAGAGGTGGTGCCATTTACCCAGAGTCCCAGAATTATCTGTCACGGAGCAGACTCTGGGGCCCGGGTCTCCTGACTCACATTGGCTTCATAGACAAGAAACCTGTGTCAACAGATATCTCAGAGAGCATTGGATGTCTTGTCTAAGGCAGGCCAACAGCCAAGCCCGTTTATCTTAAGGGACTTGGCATCCCCTAGGATTCTGAAAAGAGGATGTACATTTCCTCATGGCCAGCAAATCAAGGCAAAACTATAGACTGAAGGCAGGAGGAGAAGGGGACAACAGAGGACGAGATGGTTGGATGACATCCCTGGCTCAATGGACAAGAGTTTGAATGAGCTTCAGGAGGTGGTGAAGGACAGGGAAGCCTGGCATGCTGCAGTCCATGGGGTCACACAGAGCTGGATGACTAAGCGACTGAACAACAACAATAGGCTACATAAATAGGGTAATGAATAAGTCGATTCTCATGAGCGGTTTGAAAGTCTCCGTACTGAGTCTTCTCCAAGACTTTGAACCAACCAGTTCAAAGTGCTCAATCTTTTGTGCTGTGGTTCTCAGGCTTGTCAAAGGGGAGGGAAAGCTTTGCTGCAAATACAGCTGAGAAGCCATCTGTCTGAGAGAGCTCTCATTTCGTTTAATTGAGACCCAGCCAACTTCTTGCTTGAGGGCTCTGAATTTAAAATCAAATGCAATTAGAAAAGTGGAGAGATAGTAGCTTTACTCTGACTTCACTTAATATAATAATCTCTAGATCCAAATATAACATATTAATAATATCACTTATATGTGGAATATAAAAAAAAGATACAAATGAATTTATTTACAAAACAGAAACACACTCACAGACATACTAAACAAACTTACGGTGACCAAAGGGCAAAGTGGTGGTGGGGAGGTACTAGACTATATAAGATAGAAAATCATTAAGGACCTAGTGTATAGCACAGGAAACCCTACTCAATATTCTGAAATAACCTATATGGGAAAAGGATTTGAAGAAGAACAGATGTATGTGTATGGATAACTGAATCACTTTGCTATACACCTGAAACTAACACAATATTGTAAGTCAACAATATTGAACACAACAGTGAAGTGAAAGTTGCTCAGTCGTGGCCAACTCTTTGCGACCCCATGGACTATACAGTCCATGGAATTTTCCAGGCCAGAATACTGGAGTGGGTAGCCTTTTCCTTCTCCAGGGGATCTTTCCAACCCAGGGTTCGAACCTAGGTCTCCCGCATTGCAGGTATATCCAGCTGAGCCACAAGGGAAGCCCTATAGTCAACTATACTCCAATATTAAATAAAGTTAAGAAAAAAAGAATCCAGCTGTCTCTGTTCGGCCAGACATTAAAGAGGATTACAAAAGGTAAAAAAAAAAAAAAAAACTAAATAAAAAGAAAAAGTAGAGTGAAATCTAGATTCTATTTTCTTAGAATATTAACATACTCAAGTTAAATAGTAATGCCTTCTTTTTCATTTCCCACCTTCTTCTCATCCCATCCTTTCATCTGTTTCCTTCTTTTTTCCCCACTACTTCATTTCAGGCATGTTGCATATTTCCTAGGGCAGAACTATGGACATGGAGAGTAGATTGAGACTTCAGGTTTTCATTTCTGGCTCCATCTTTCTGCCAGCTGGCAATTCTTGCCACTTTTCTGAGGCTTCTTTTTCTCTTATGTGTATGTGTTAGTCATTCAGTCATGTCTGACTCTTTTCAATCCCATAGACTCCTCTGTCCATTGCAACCTTTTCAACAGCCAGGCTCCTCTGTCCATGGAATCCTCCAGGCAAGGATACTGGAGTGGGTTTCCATTTCCTTCTCCAGGGGATCTTCCTGACTCAGGGATCAAACACTGGTCTCCTGCACTGCAGCCAGATTCTTTACTGTCTGAGCCATCAGGGAAGCCCTCTTTTTTTTCTCTTAGTTGTTTTTTTTTTAATTTTGGGGGGTGGGTGGTAGGTGGTGCATCACTTCTGCTGGAATGAATTCTAGTCCTCAGGATGTAATCTAAGCAAGAATTTAACACTCACACAAGCATGGCATGTGCCCTGTGAGATGGGTTTTTGGAATAGAGAAATGACCTTGACTCTCAGTCCAAACAATGAGGAAGCATTTTGGCAAGAGCAATGAGGAAGTGTCTTGGCAAGAGAAAAGGAAGAAAAATGTGTTCTTTCACTTGGCCTTGTTTTTCTTTAGATGTTATCAATTTCCAGCAGAATGCCAACGAAAGTTACAAGAAAAACAAACTGTCCAGCAGGATCCCTGCTATCCAAGGCAGACATTGCCATTTCCTTCTTACTTGTTCGTGACTGGTGGGCCTATTGTCCTTTCACACTGAGCAGTGAATAATGGTCATCTTGAGTGACAACCTACTTGGGACACATTAGCTGATCCGCAGGAAGAAAAGGGTGGAGTCCCTTTAGAAGTTGGGTTCCTTCAGCTGCAGAGGACCACCCCTACTTTCTCCTTCCTGGTGGCACTTAGAAAGTCCAACAGCTTGCAGAAGAAATCAAGCTGGGTGGAGTCTTCAATATAACCCCTCATGCAGCAGCCAAGTGTTATCCCATGACGTTCTTCTGATGGATGGGAGGTCATGACTCTCTTGCTTGAGGGGCATGCTAGAAATGTGACTCAATTCTAACATTCTCATAATACCAGAAAGGAAGAAAGGAAGGAAGGAAGGAAGGAAAGAAAGAAGGAAGAAAGGAGAAAGAAATATATATATAGAGAAAATGAAACCGAGCAGGACCTGTGGGGCTCCCAGGAACAGAAGCCTTTCTGTGACCCCTGTTCCTTCTTTTTATAGGGAACAGACTCCAAACTCCAGACTCAAATAGTTGCTTATCAGGAAGGGAGGGGAGGCAGAGACAAAGGAGAAGCAGCCAAGACACAATAGAGCAGTCTTGGGGCAGAGTCCTGGTTCTGCCTCAAGAGATAAGCATAAGAATATCTTTGAGCTCATCTGTATCAGTATCAGTTCAGTCACTCAGCTGTGACCGGCTCTTTGTAACCCCGTGGAACACAGCACACCAGGCCTCCCTGTCTGTCACCAAGTCCCGGAGCCTACTCAAACTCATGTCCATTGAGTCGGTGATGCCATCCAACCATCTCACCCTCTGTCGTCCCCTTCTCCTCTCTCCTTCAATCTTTCCCAGCATCAGGGTCTTTTCAAAGGAGTCAGTTCTTCACATCAGGTGGCCAAAGTATTGGAGTTTCAGCTTTAGCATCCGTCTTTCCAATGAATATTCAGGACTGATTTCCTTTAAGGTGGACTGGTTGGATCTCCTTGCAGTCCAAGGGACTCTGAAGAGTCTTCTCCAACACCATAGTTCAAAAGCATCGGTTCTTCCATGCTCAGCTTTCTTTATAGCCCAACTCTCACATCTATACATGGCTACTGGAAAAACCATAGCTTTGACTAGATAGACCTTTGTAGGCAAAGCAATGTCTCTTCTTTTCAATATGCTGTCTAGGTTGGTCATAACTTTTCTTCCAAGGAGCAGGCGTCTTTTAATTTCATGGCTGCAGTCACCATCTGTAGTGATTTTGGAGCCCCCCAAAATAAAGTCTGTCACTGTTTCCACTGTTTCCCCATCTAGTTGCCATGAAGTGATGGGACCAGATGCCATGATCTTAGTTTTCTGAATGTTGAGCTTTAAGCCAACATATTCACTCTCCTCTTTCACTTTCATCAAGAGGCTCTTTAGTTCTTCTTCACTTTCTGCCATAAGGGTGGTGTCATCTGCATATCTGAGGTCATTGATATTTCTCTTGACAATCTTGATTCCAGCTTGTGCTTCATCCAGTCTGGTGTTTCTCATGATGTACTCTGCATATAAGTTAAATAAGCAGAGTGACAATAAACAGCCTTCATATACTCCTTTCCCAATTTGGAGCCAGTCTGTTGTTCCATGTCCAGTTCTAACTGTTGCTTCCTGACTTGCATACAGGTTTCTCAGGAGGCAAGTCAGGTGGTCTGGTATTCCCTTCTCTTTAAGAATTTTCCATAGTTTGTTGTGATCCACAGTCAAAAGCTTTGGCATAGTCTATAAAGCAGAAGTAGATGTTTTTCTGGAACTCTATTGCTTTTTTGATGATCCAACGGATGTTGGAAATTTGATCTCTGGTTCCTCTGCCTTTTCTAAAACCAGCTTGAACATCTGAAAGTTCACAGTTCACATACTGTTGAAGACTGGCTTGGAGAATTTTGAGCATTATTTTACTAGTGTGTGAGATGAGTGCAACTGCGCAGTAGTTTGAGCATTCTTTGGCATTGCCTTTCTTTGGGATTGGGATGAAAACTGACCTTTTCCAGTCCTGTGGCCACTGCTGAGTTTTCCAAATTTGCTGGCGTTTTGAGTGCAGCATTTTAACAGCATTATCTTTTAGGATTTGAAATAGCTCAACTGGAATTCTATCACCTCCACTAGCTTTGTTCATAGTGATGCTTCCTAAGGCCCATTTGACTTCTCATTCCAGGATGTATGGTTCTAGGTGAAAGATCACATCATTGTGATTATCTGGGTCATGAAGATCTTTTTTGTATAGTTCTTCTGTGTACTCTTGTCACCTTTTCTTAATATCTTCTGCTTCTGTTAGGTCCGTACCATTTCCGTCCTTTATTGAGCCTATCTTTGCATGAAATGCTCCCTTGGTATCTCTAATTTTCTTGAGGAGATCTCTAGTGTTTCCCATTCTATTGTTTTCCTCTATTTCTTTGCAATGATCACCAAGGAAGGCTTCTTATCTCTCCTTGCTATTCTCTGGAACTCTGCATTCAAATGGGTATATCTTTCCTTTTCTGCTTGGCCTTTCCCTTCTCTTCTTTTCATGGCTGCTTGTAAGGCCTCCTCAGGCAACCATTTTGCCTTTTTGCATTTCTTTTTCTCGGGAGTGGTCTTCTGAAGAACTACTAAACCCCCCAATAAGTGAAAATGTTAACTACCTGATATAGTTCTTCATTCCAGAGAGAGGTCACAGTTTGATGGCCTCAGGAACCTTAGAAACTTATCAGGAGATCACTGGGAGCCAGATTCAAAGAGGCTCTGCACACACCCTAATCTTATCAGTAAGCTCACCCTTGAGCTATTGCTATAAAAAACTCCTCACCATATCCTCTAGGGTTGGGACACACAGCTTTCAGGGACAGGAGCCTATTGTGACAGCCTTTGCCTCGCAAGGCAATAAAGGTATTCCTTTCTGCTTCACCCAAAACTCTGAGATTCCATTCAGAATCAGTGCATGGAGGCCAAGTATTTGACATCAAAAGAAAGAAAGAAGGGGATCAACCTCCAAGTTCTATATATAAAAGCATAGGTCAAATTCTAAGATAAGAACCAAATCCCTTAGGAGGCCAGTGGGGAGTGAAATGAGGGCCTACCATTGGCTTAAGGACCTTTTTCTTTGGGGCTTAAAGAAGTCAACGTCTAAGGGACTCTAAGATAGCTCCTTCTGACTGGAACTTCATGCCACTTACGGAGCTTCTACCGCTCACCTGGACATTTATGTGCTGACTTTGACTGACTTTGACTTTGTCACATCAACTTTGCCAAGCTGATGATACCTGTCTCTATTTTTTGGTTGGGAAAACAGAACAGAACAGGAGTGGGGTGAGGGCAGGAGAATTTGCTCAAATTCACCAAGTTGTTGGTGGCAGAATGGGATTCTATTTTTTTTTTTTTTTCTAGAAAAATGTCTATTTCTGCTTTATTGACTATGCCAAAGCCTTTGACTGTGTGGATCATAGTAAACTGTGGAAAATTGTTTTTTTTTTTTTTTTTAATTATTGTTTTAGCCATACATTGTTATGATATCACCATGGGTTTACATATGCTTCCCCTCCGGGTCCCCCCTCCCTCCTCCCTCCCCCCCGGGAAATCTCGCTGCACCAGTCCCGAGCATCAGTCCTGGGCTGGCGATTGATTAGACACATGACAATTAACATGCTTCAATGCCCTTCTCCCATCTCATCCCACCCTTACCCTCATCCACAAAGTCCACAAGTCTATTCTATACATCTGCGTTCCTTTTGTTGTCTCCCATGTTGGGTTCTCATTACTGTCTTTCTAAATTCCATATATATGTGTTAATATACTGTATTGTTGTTTTTGCTTCTGGCTTACTTCACTCTGGATAATGGGCTCCAGTTTCGTCCATCTGAGTAGAATTGCTTCAAATGAATTTTTTTTTAATGCTGAGTAATATTCCATTGTGTATATATACCACAGCTTTCTTATCCATTCGTCAGTTGATGGGCATCTAGGTTGCTTCCATGTCCTGGCTATTGTAAACAATGCAGCGATGAACATTGGGGTGCACGTGGCTCTTTCAATTCTGGTTTCCTCGGTGTATATGCCCAGCAGTGGGATTGCCGGGTCATATGGCAGGTCTATTTGCAGCTTTTTAAGGAACCTCCACACTGTTTTCCATAGTGGCTGTACTAGTTTGCATTCCCACCAACAGTGTAAGAGGGTTCCAGAATGGGATTCTAAATCAGGTCTGTGCGACTCTGTATCTCCTATATACTCCTCTTTGCACTCCTGTCTTTCTTGTGAGCAACTAATAATCATGAAATTGTATCACAATCTCCAACATTTATTTCTGAAATGCTGAAGAATGGAAGTCATTGGTGGAGACCTTGTGTCTTCCAGTAAACACTGAATGTGGTGGCAGATAGGAATTTCATTTAAAATCTCAGGCTTACCTTGTTTTGCTTTAGTTTTATCATCTTTAAAGTAGGGTCATTATAATTGTGTAAAATAGACAGCTAATGGGAAGTTGTTATATAGCATGGGAAGCTCACCCTGGTGCTCTGTGACCACCTAGAGGGTGGGATTGGATCTGGGAAGGGATCGAAGCTCAAGAGGGAGTGGGTGTATGTATATTCACAGCTAGTTTACATTGTTTACATTGCAGAAACCAATACAACATTGTAAAGCAATTCAGTCAGTTCAGTCACTTAGTTGGGTCTGACTCTTTGTGACCCCATGGACTGCAGCCTCCAATTAAAAATAATTTTTTAAAAAATAGGCTACTAATACATATTGAGCATAGCTGTTGCAATAATTAAGCATTTTGCCCATCACAGACACTTACTGCAAAAAAAATTCCCTTTTTTGTTTCCTAGAACAAAATTGCTACTTACCTCACTTAAATTCTTTAAGCTTATCTGTCTGCAAGGGAAAGAGATATGATGTCACATAAAATACAGTTCATTATGATCAAGATAAAATCATTCTGAGCCCTTAAAGCTTTTTGATTATATTTTCATTGCCAAATTAATAGCCCATAGACCAGTGTGATATTTATCACTGTTCTATAAAATTAAAGCCAGGTTATTTTTCTCATAATTTTCTAAGCAAAAGAAGTTTACGAGCCAGTATAAAAGGTGGTGATAGAAAGGACATGAATAAACTTGCCTCTCATTTTAGAAGAATTTAAATAGCATCATCATTCCTACTGACATTTGGTTTTCCATGTCAAATTTCATTAGCACAGAAGGACCTGCTATTATTACCTTGATTTTAAAACTCCTTTGTTGTTTTAAACTTTGAGGAAGTATAAGGAATTTTAGGTGTGAAGCTGTGGTACAGGAGGACCCAGGAAGGCCTGTGTGAGAGAAAGGATGCTGATAATGAGAGGAGATCAGAGACAAGAAAGAACATGAAACCTAATGACAGGAAAATAATTCAACAGGGAATCTGATAGAGTGGACTTTGGATCATTGGATGGTCTCAGAAGAAACTCCAAACCTTTCATTTATATGGACAATTGAGTTCATTAGCCTCTCTAAACCTCATTTTTTTTTCTCATCTGAAAGTGGCCACAAGGATATTTATCCTAGAGGCTTATTGTGAAAATTGTTGTTATTGTTTAGTCGCTCAGCTGTGTCCAACTCTTTGCTACCCCATGGAGTATAACCTGCCAGGCTCATCTGTCTGTGGGATTTCCCAGGGAAGAATACTGGAGTGGGTTGCCATTTCCTTCTCCGGGGGTCTTCCTGACCCAGAGTCGAGCCCAGGTCACCTGCATTGCAGGCAGACTCTTTACCACTGAGCCACCAGGGGAGCCTCATTGTGAGCATTGCTGGGGAGAAAAAGGAGAATGTTGGGCACTCAGTGGGCACTATTGTGAGAATGTGGGCAAAGCCAGAAGATGTGGCTATGAGAAGACTGGAACAGAAGAGATGCTGAGAGATTAAGGCTGCGACACCATTCCCAGTTTAAGGCTGTTGAGCTAGGGTGAGAAAGGTCTGTCTGTATCAGGTAAGACGGTGCCAGCAGCATACAGTGCTCGGAAGCTATTCCCTGGTCTTAGATCTTCAAGCAAGAAGCGAGTATGCTGAGGTCCCTTTTTTTTAACCTGTTTTATCAGCCTATCTGAGATAATGCATCTGTACCCTGCCTCTCCCTCTTAATGGGGCAAGTAGAAGATAAAGAGGTACAAGTAGAAGTAATAAAGTAGAACAGACACCCCAAGTATTAATTCGTTCGGGGTTAAAATGAAGCCAATCTCAGTGTGTTTAATGTTTAAGAAACTCTGGCATCTTAGAAATACTGACAGATTGGCCATGTGGCTTCAATTTAAAATGGGTAATTGCTTTTAGACTTGTGATTTTAAGGTAATAAGAGTCAAGCTATGTTCAACTTCATTTCTAAATCAGTCCAACTGTTTAAGACAACTTGAATTTTCCTATAATTATACATTCACTTTATTAGATTTATAAAAATGAAATGTTCAAGTTTGGCTTGTTAGGGTTTAAACCTGCCCTGTCAGCATTTGAAGTACTTAAAAAATCAATTACACAAAGCAAATAAAGACGTTCAAAAGTTTAAGGATATTTAACTGAGGTCCTCAAGGTCTTATGTTTTAACCTATATAATGTGACAAGCAGAGGGATTGTCTTTCTGTTTAGATAAAAGCACTCTATTTGTAAATGGAGCAATATATTTATAGATGGAGAAGGAAATAACAACCCACTCCAGTATCCTTGCCTGGAAAATCCCATGGACAGAGGAGGCTGGTGGGCTACAGTCCATGGGGTCGCAAAGAGTCGGACACTACGGAAGCGACTTAGCACAGCACATATTTATCGATAGAGATTTAAGCCTTTGGGAAAATTGGCCTTTGAAATTGGTAACTTTCAAAACCTGGATTTTTAAGTGAGAATCCACTTAGGAAGTAAGAAGTCCTCTCTTGGAGCAACAAATGTCCCTGGGCACTGAAATGCCTGTGGTGACAAGACTCCCACGAGGTGGTCGCTCCTCTCACATGTGAAGTGAAGGTACTGGGGCTTTCAGGGGTCCTTTTTAATGAGATTTATGAAGACAGAGAGACCCGTACAAAGTGATGGAATGGAGGAGCAGCAGGGGACTCTGGCCTCCCCCTCTAGCCCCAAACTGCCTCTCTGAGAGCATCTTTCCACTCGTAAGTTATCCCATGATTGGCTGCTGGAGATGGTCAATAAATAAAACATGGTCCTTGACAATACAATATAAGTTTTGTACACTTTTTCCTGTGCATAACTGGTGCTCAGTGTATATTTGAGGATAACACTATTTTTACTGTAAAAATAGCCCTTCCTGAACCTCTCTTAGTTTTTGGCTTAGTTTCAAATGAATTGGATTTGAGTTGTTGCTCTGTTATCTCTGAGTTCCATCACACTCAATAAGTAAAGTTTCCTCTCTGAAGCTTCATTTTCCCACCTGTGAAATGGGTAAATGCAGACAGAAATGAAGAGGGTCGATTAAGGTTCTCATGAAATAATACATGTGAAAGCTATTTGGAGAAAAAGAACACCTTACATCTGCAGGACATTTTCAGCAGTCACACCCTCCTTAGCTTAAACTTTCATTCTGACATAATTGTAGTTCTCACACAGTGGTAGGAAATCACACAGAAACATCCCATGTGCTCTTAACCCAGTTTTCCTCAAAGGCAATATTTATAATGATAGAGTACATCTTTATAGGCAATACCTATCATTATATATTTATATTGTAAAACTATAATGATAATAAAGTTCACACTTTAAAATCCATAGTTTCCATCCATGAATGTGAATTGATGTATCTTCTTTGTAATCTGTACTTTCTTTACACTTTCTCAAGTGTATAAGGATTTTTTTTCCATCTCCCAAATCATCAGAACATACATACTAAGATTGCCTGAGCTGATATGATAACTTCTTTATCCATTCATCTGTCATTATATAGAGGGAAGAAAGTCAGAAGAGAAAAATATCGCATATTAAGGCTTATGTATGGAATCTAGAAAAACAGTACTGATGAACATATTTGCAGGGCAGGCAAACAGAGACACAGACATAGAGAACAAACTTGCGGATACAGCGATGGAAGGAGAGGATGGGACGAATTGAGAGAGTAGCATTTAAACATAAACATTACCATGTGTAAAACAGATAGCTAATGGGAGGCTGCTGTGTTCAACACAGGGAGCTCAACGCAGGGCTCTGTGACCAACCTAGAGGGGTGGGATGGAATAGAGGGTGGGAGGGAGGTTCAAGAAGGAGGGGACACAGATTCATGTTGTCCCTGGTGGCTCAGAGAGTAAAGAATCTGCCTGCAATGCTGGAGACCCGGGTTCGAATCCCAATTTGGGAAGATCCCCTGGAGGAAGAAATGGCAACTCACTCCAGTATTCTTGCCTGAAGAATCCCGTGGACAGAGGAGCCTGGTGGGCTACAGTCCATGGGATTGCAAAGAGTTGGACACGACTGAGTGACAAACACACTCACACTCACACTCACATGGCAGAAACCAACACAAAATTGCAAAGCAATTATCTTCCAAGTAAAAGTAAATTTTTAAAAATAGCACTCTCTTTATTTAAATTATATTTTGGCTGAACCCTGAAACTTGGGCCACTGAGTTGGCTGAAGCTTAGAGGAAATCTCAGAGCTCAACGGCCAGGCTGCAGTTTTGTGTGCTTATCAGCAAACTGTGGGTTGAAGCATTGCTTTGTGCACGATGCGGAGGACTCCAAAGTGGCCCATGTGAGGCTAGAGCTGCAGCAAACAGTGACTAGGCTCCGACTTCTCTGGCTGATTTTCATTTGGTACCTGTATCATGGCATTCAAATTACAGTGGATACAGAGTGGGAAAGTTTGCTTTCCTTCCTCTTTCTAATTATATCAAGGAGAGAGTTTCCATGCAGTGGTTAGTAGGTCTTAAAAGTGTTTGTTGCTCAGTTGTGTTAGACTCTTTGCAACCCCATGGACTGTAGCTCCCCTGTCCATGGGATTCTTCAGGCAAGAATACTGGAGTGGATTGCCATGCCCTTCTCCAGGGGATCTTACCGACCCAGGGATCGAACCCGGGTTTCCTGCGTTGCAGGCAGATTCTTTACCATCTGAGCCACCAGGGAAGCCCGTATATCTTGAACATCACTCTAACTTTATTTTCCTTCCCTTTTAACAGAAAAAAAACCTCCTCCAGACTGAAAGTTTTGCTCTGAAACTGTGTTGTGGTTACTTATGGTAGTGTTATGTTTCCCTTTTAAATACATCTATTTAAATTAAAAAAAAAAAAAAGAGCTGAGCAGAAACCATGAAGCACGTGAGTATTGCAAAAATCATGATGATGACCCACAAGTGGTTGAGAATGTCTAACCCATATTCTCCCATCAATGCTCTCTCCTGGCTTCGGGCTGTCAATGAGTGATCTAAATGGCATTTTCCTGAACTGAAGGGCTCTAATCCAGCAATTGTTTTGTGAAGCCAAGTTTGTTGTTGTTTTTCAGTGTCCAACTCTTTGTGACCCTACGGACTGCAGTATGCCCGGCAGAGAAGGGCAGAGAGAGCAGAGACCAAGGGGGACTGAAACACAGTCTCGGGGACCACCCCACCACCTGGGGTGAGCAAGGCCAACTGGAAGGGCTGCAGCTGTCGGCTGCCTTCACTGGGCAGTTGATCCCCAGATGTAAACACAGCCGCTCCAGAGGGTGATTCAGCCCACGGGGCCCAGGGAGCAGCTGTCAGGAAGGCAGAGAGCCCGCGCTGGCCAAAGACTCAGATGTCCAGCCTTCCTTCTGTTTTCAGATAAAGTGAACCTCACAACAGCGTCACGTGGTCTTTCCCACGTGGTCATTAGCGGTGGCCCTCTGATGACCTAGCTGGGCACAGCTAAAAATAAATTGAAAGCTCTCTTCCTAAAGCAAGGCTCTCAGTCTTTTCTTTTGCAAATATTTTCTCTCATTCTGTGGGTTGTCTTTTCAATTTTGTTTATGGTTTCCTTTGCTGTGCAAAAGCTTTTAATTAGGTCCCATTTGTTTATTTTTGTTTTTATTTTCATTACTTTAGGAGCTGGATTAATCTCCAAAACACAGAAACAACTCATGCAGCTCAATAACAAAAAAAAAAAAAAAAAACCCAATCAAAGAGTGGGCAGAAGATCTAAAGAGACATTTATCCAAAGAAGACATATGGATGGCCAAAAAGCATGTGAAAAGATACTGAACATCACTAATTATTAGAGAATGCAAATTAAAAGTACCAGGTATCACCTCACACCAGTCAGAATGGCCGTCATCAAAAAATCTGCAAACAATAAATGCTGAAGACGGTGTGGAGAAAAGGGAACCCTTCTATACCATTGGTGGGAATGTAAATTGGTTCCTTACAAAAACTAAAAATAGATCCAGTGCTCCCATTCCTGGACATATACCCAGAGAAAACCATAATTCAAAAAGATATAAGTACCCTGATGTGTATTGTAGCACTATTTACAATAGCCAAGACATGGAAGCAAATGTCCATCAACAGAAGATTGTATAAAGATGTACATATATACGGTGGGATATTACTCAGCCATAAAAAGAAATGAAATAATGTCATTTGTAGTCATTCTGAGTGAAACAAATCATTCAGAGAAGGACAAATATTATATGATATCAGTTATATGTAGACTCTAAAAAGATGGTACAAATGAACTTATTTACAAGACAGAAATGGAGCCATAGATTTTATGATTATCAGAGAGGAAAGAGGAGGAAGAATAAACTGTGAGGCTGGGATTGACATATACACACTATCATATATAAAGTAGTTTAGTAATGAGGATCTACCATATAGTACAGAGACCTCAACTTAGTACTGGATAATGATCTATATGGGAAAAGAATCCAGAGAAAGAGTGCGTGTATGTATATGAGTAACTGATTCACTTTGCTGTACACCTAAAAGCAACACAAAAAGTATGACAAAGCTCTGTTAGTTTTGGTGACATTCCCAGCATTTTGCAATGGACTTTGCATATTTTTGCCCCCTCAACAGTCATTTACCAACCCTATTACTTTGATAAGTCACCTAACTTCTCTGAATCTTAGTTACTTTTTGTGCCCCATGGGTAGGGAGCCCTTTTACCAGGCACCTATTATGTGCCTCTACTGGAGTGGGCACTTTGGCCTTTTCAAGCCTTAGAAAATCAAATTTAATTGGCTTGCATGCCTGCATGCTCAGTCACTTCAGTCGTGTCTGACTCTTTGCAACCCCATGGACTGCAGCCCACCAGGCTCCTCTGTCCATGGGATTCTCCAGGCGAGAGTACTGGAGTGGACTGCCATTCCCTCCTCCAGGGGATCTTCCCAACAGGGATTGAACCTGAGTCTCTGGCATCTCCTGCATTCACAGGCAGGTTCTTTACCACCAGTGCCACTTGGGAAGCCCCCAAAGAGGGTTGTGAGTGAAGTGAAGTTGCTCAGTCATGTCCCACTCTTTGCAACCCCATTGACTATAGCCAACCAGGCTACTCCATCCATGGAATTTTCTAGGAGTGGGTTGCCATTTCCTTCTCCAGGGGTCTCCCTGACCCAGGGATTGAACCTGGGTCTCCTGCATTGCAGGCAGACACTTTACCATCTGAGCCACCAGGGAAGCTCCCAGATATGTTTATGGGTGTCTAATTCTGTTATGTACAGATAGGAGATGCTCTTTAACTGATTGCTCTTTCTTCTTTCCTATGCTGTGACAGATGTTACCCTAGAATTTGAGAAAACTTACCTCCTCACCACAATTCTACCTCACGAGGAGGGTTATTTTCTTCTTATAAATAAGCAGGATTCAGAGATATTTAAGAGCTTCCCGAAATTTTACAGCCAGAAGTGGCTCAACTTCTGGATGAGATCCAAACCTCATCCTGCTGGGTCCCCACAACTTGTTCCTTGCAATGTAAGGAAGCAGGGCATAAAAAGAAAGTGTATTTTCCATGAAGGCATCAAACCAGAGTTTTCTGAGATGATTTCCCTCCAGGTGGGATTGGCTCTCCCCACCAGGCTGGGGAGTCTACTTCGAGAGGTGGCCTTCTCCCCCCTCCCCCGGTCCTCTGGTCATCTCATCGTTGGCAACAGTAAGCCTCTCACCTGGCCCCACTCTGCGCTTCGGGGAAGGTGCGCCTCTGGGGGAACGGCGGCTTGCCGCTCGGCGGCTCCGGCGGGAGGGGCTGGTACTTCTTTGGAAGCTTGACGGGCGGCCTGTGTGAAGAGTCAGAGTGACAGGGAAGCAACCCAGATGTCCATCGGCAGAGGAATGGGTAAGGAAGCTGTGGTATGTGTACACAACGGAATATTACACAGCCATTAAAAAGAATGCATTTGAATCAGTTCTAATGAGGTGGATGAAACTGGAGCCTATTACACAGAGTGAAGTAAGCCAGAAAGATAAATACCAATACAGTATAGTAACGCATATATATGGAATTCATAAAGATGGTAACGATGACCCTATATACGAGACAGCAAAAGAGACACAGATGTGAAGAACAGACTTTTGGGCTCTGGGGGAGAAGGCGAGGGTGGGATGATTTGAGAGAATAGCATTAAAACCTGCATTACCATATGTGAAATAGATCGCCAGTCCAGGTTCGATGCATGAGACAGGGTGCTCAGGGCTGGTGCACTGGGACGACCCTGAGGGATGGGATGCGGAGGGATGTGGGAGGGAGGGTCAGGATGGGGAACACATTTACACCCCTGGCTGATCATGTGTATGTATGGCAAAAACCACTACAATATTGTAAAGTAATTAGCCGCCAAAAAAAAAAAGAGTCAGTGAGGAGCTGAGAAGGTCTGCCATACAGATGGCCCCTAAGACCTGGAATTCAAACAGCCCTGCCTTCTGTGTCCCCCGCTTTGGGTTGGAAATGGCAGTTTGGGGGATGTCTCCCTACTTTGTGTGGAGCTTCAAAAGTCAGAATACTCATTCTTGTAACGAGTCTCAGTCTCTCTCCCTGCATCTTGCCCTCCGGTCTGGCTCTGTTTTTTTCCAGAGGGTGATGTAATTTGCTACAGGGTGCCATAGGTCTATGCCAGTTGTTGACATTTTAGGTGGCCTGGGGGTGAAACTATGATTGCAGCCTTTCATTTGCCCCAGATTGGAAGACCTGAGCTTTTGAATTTCCCCAATGAAATAGAACAATGTTCCAAAGGCAATTGCTCATCCGTTGATTCCCCCAGGCCCTCACTCGTTCACAGAGTGGGTTGGGCTCTGTTGGTGATGCTGGGGACACAGAGGGAGAAAAAGACACAGACCTTGGCTCAAAAAGCTGCCCTCTGGGAGGGCAAAGAGAGGAGCAGTCAGAAGGTGGCCCTCCAGGGTAGGAAGGCTGTGATAGAGGCCGTCACGGGCCCAAGTAGGACAATAGAGTGGCCAACTCAGAGCCTGAGAAATCAAATCTGTTGGTTTCACCCACCTCCATATTTATATATACATATATGCATGTGTGTGTATACATATATATATACATATATGCATGTGTGTGTCTGACTCTTTGTGACTCCTATGGACTGCAGCCCACCAGGCTCCTCTGTCCATGGGATTCTCCAGGCAAGAATATTAGAGTGGGTTGCCATTCCCTTCTCCAGGGGATCTTCCCAACCCAGGGGTCGAATCTGGGTCTTTTGCATTGCAGGAAGATTCTTTATCATCTGAGCCATCAGGGAAGCCCCATATATATAAACATATATAAAATACATGTACTTCTGTATAAAAGCATAAGCACTTATATAAATATATACTTATATATTGTTGGTCTCTTGAAGGCAGTTCCCAGTGCCGGGACTCTGGGAGACTTCTGTACTTAGAGGAGGGAGAGACTTCTGTACTAAGTGGAGGGAAAGAAACAGGAAGCAGGGAAGCAAGGCATTCATTAAAGATGGCTGCATGAAGGGATATTGACTATATGACTGTGAATGAATGAATGATAAATGGATGAATGAGGCTTGTTTACTCTTGTTCATTGACCAACTCATTAGTTTTTCAGTGTCAGATGTCTGTGTATCTCTTTTCAAACTCTTGAACTAATCATATAAGTATATTGCAAAACAAAATTCTGTTTTCAGTGTCTTACCGAGGAGGTGGTAAAGGAGTCTGCAAAAGGGAAGAGAACCAGAAATTACAGTTATTGTTTTTTCAGCAGAGCTAATGGTTAACAATTTTTTTTTTTTGGTTTATAATCAAATAACAAAGCCTAACCAAACTTCTAGGGTATATTTTTCAAGTGCCATCTAAGCCTCATATTGTCTATATTTCTATGCTTCTAAAATAAAGAGTGGGTAACAAATACATTTTAATGCTTTTTCTTACCTTGTTTCCCTTTGTAGGCTTGTCTCCTAAAACATAAGAAGGAACAGTAGTGAGTTTATGGAAAATGTCCTCAAGTTATCTTTACATATGTTTAAATGGAAATCATTCCCATTTGAATAATTCTGGTGCAATACCAATGAACATTTGTTGCCATCTTAGGAGATACCCTGCACCATGCTAAATACTTTAGTTATATGACCTCATTTAATCCTCGCCTTTGCTCTGGATGAAGAAACTGGGGCATGGGGAAGTTAAGTACCTCACCTCCAGTCCCCCAGTTAGTAAATGGTAGAAGATCTCATCGCATGTGGTGTGACCCCTGAGGTCCTCTCTTAACCATTAGCTGTTGATTGATATCCTTTTATATAAGTAGTCATCTTATTCAAGTTCTTGCTTCCCACTTTCATCAGGCATTTCCAAGAAGAGAAAAACTGCATCACAGAACATTTCAGATGACGGGTTTTCTAAGACTCCAGAATCCAATACTTAATGAAAGACAAAACTAGCGAGGACAATTGCCCAAGACCACCTGACCCTAGAAAAAGCCTGAATGGGGCCTGGAAAGGATTCTCCTGATGTCTATGTAGTTTTCTGGGCTCCCCGAATGGCTCAGTGGGAAAGAATACACCTGCAATGCAGGAAACCCAGGTTCCATCCTTGGGCTGGGAAGATCCCTTGGAGGCAGAAATGGCAATGCTTGGAGAATCCCATGGATGGAGGAACCTAACAGGCTACTTACAGTCCACGGGGTCACAAAGAGTCAAACACGACTGAGCCCTCTCACTCTCAGGTAGTTTTATTTCCATAGTGCAGTTCACCTCAGACAGTTATCGAGCTGCTACTCTGAGCTAAGCCCAGGGCCAAGCTCTGGAATTAAAGACAAACGCGACACAATCCTTCCCCTCAAGGTGTTTCCAGTTGTTCTGTTTACAGGCCAAGTTCTAGGTTCTGGGGACATAATGGGGAAGCTGAGAGACACTGTCGCTGCTGCCATAGGGCTTATACCTAAAGGGTAGTCATGCACGGAAAACACTTCAGGAAGAGAAGGGTGTGGCATTGGAGGGACACATGGGAGATAAGTTGGTCTGGGGTGTTAGAAAGAGCTCTTTGAGGAAGCAGTGTTCACTTATCTGTAAAAATGGATATGACCTGATCAGGCGTCCCTGTCCTTCATCATCTCCTGGAGCTTGCTCAAACTTGTCCATTGAGTCAGTGATGCCATCTGACCACCTTGTCCTCTGTTTGTCACCTTCTCCTCCTGCTCTCAATCCTTCCCAGCATCAGGGTCTTTTGCAGTGACTTGGCTCTTTGCATCAGGTGGCCAAAGTATTGGAGCTTAAACATCAGTCCTTCTAATGAATATTCAGGACTCATTTCCTTTAGGATGGACTGGTTGGATCTCCTTGCAATCCAAGGGACTCTCAAGAGTCTTCTCCAACACCACACTCCAAAATCATCAATTCTTTAGCCCTCAGCTTTCTTTATAGTCCAACTCTCACATCCACACATGACTACTGGAAAAACCAGTAGTTTTGACTATATCGACCTTTGTTGGCAAAGTAACATCTCTGCTTTTTAATGTGCTGTCTAGGTTTGTCATAGCTTTTCATCCAAGGAGCAAGCGTCTTTTAATTTCATGGTTGCAGTCACCATCTGCAGTGGTTTTGGAGCCCAAGAAAATAAAGTCTGTCACTGTTTCTATTGACTCCCCATCTATTTGCCTTGAACCAGGTATCTTATCATAGGAGACTTAAAACTCAACTGAGCACTGCCTGAGTCTCCTTTCCTTATTTGTGAGATGACGAAATTGGAATAAATCATTGATTTAAAACTTTGCTGTGAAGAGTCCCCTGGGGTCCTCCTGGGGACTCCCAAGGAAACTAAGGTTGAGAGGCTGGGTTTCAAGCTCACCATCCCTTGTCACTGTGGAGGCTTCATCTCTGCCCACTTCCCACTGGATCTCCTTTTAAGATTTATTTTGGGAAAATGTCTAGCTGGTCAAAAGCAACACAATGCACCACACACTTGTTGGGATGATTTTAGAGGTTCTTCTAGGCCTAACTAAGTGAGGGAGGGGTGAGTAGACTGAGATTAGGGGCTTCTTCTTCAGCCCAGCTCTTCTGAGGGCTCCATACATCTCCAGAGAAGCCAGATAATGGGTTTTATTTCACAGGCACTAGATCGATTGGTCTGACCTCCCATATTACAATGGATTCCCCTTCCCAATAAAACTCAAGGACACCAAAAAACAAAAACACAAACAAATAACAAAACAACTACCTCATTGGACAAAATTACCATTCTCCTTATTTTGTTTTTTGAAAATGCATTTTAGATAGTATAGACTTCTCTGCATGAATTCAAACATTAATGGCAGACAAAATTTGAAGATGGTCCTAAACTGTAATAATACAAAAATAAGACCTAAGTTGTATTTCAACAACGGCAACAATCTAGTTAATATTAAGTTGTTGACTATTTTGATGCTATTACTAAAAGACGTAGGCCACAGGGTGCTTCCTTAAGGCACAAAATCAGAAAGCAGGAAACTAATTTACCCTCATTTTATTGTGTATTGGCTTCAGTAGCAGAGCTCCCTGAGAAACTATCTTATATCAGCTTCTGCTGATGACTTTCCCTGTGAAGCTCGATGTTGGGTGTCCAAGACATCTTTTTTCATACCTACCACTGCATCTATTGGGGATCAATTCAATTCACTGAACAAAAAAGTTCAATAAATAGACTGAGATCCTGGAATTCAATAGGAACGTTCCATTTATTGCTTCAGAGATATGCATCTCATTTGATTCCGTGATTGTGAATTTAGAAAAGGACATCTATCTTGCTTTTATTCATTTGCTTCTTCTTGAGCCCCTAGTGTATGTCAGGCATGGATTCATTTTTAATAGATTTATTGATGTAAGTGTTGAGGAATATAATACCAGAAAAAAAGTTTCTAATCCCATGTAAACTCACATTCTAGTAGCAAGAGATAGAAAACAAAAAAAAAGTATATGATAGCAGGTGATGATAAACACTACAAGGAAAAATGAAGGTTGGGTGTGTGAGAGATGGGTGATGGGGCTACTGTTTTTCATGCAGATGCCAGAAGGCCTCTGTGGAGAGGGGATGACAACAGAAGCTTGAAGAAAGTGAAGGCACACACCATGTGAATACCTGGGCATGCATTCTTGACCGAGGGAGCAGCAAGTACGAAGGCCCTGGGGTGGGAGAAGAACCAAGGAGTTCTACTGTCTGGGCTTCCCTGGTGGCTCAGATGGTAAAGAATCTGCTGGCAGTGTGGGAGACCTGGGTTCAATCTCTGGGTTGGGAAGATCCCCTGGAGGTGGTCATGGCAACCCACTCCAGTATTCTTGCCTGGTGAATCCCCAGGGACAGAGGAGCCTAGGGGGTCTCAAAGAGTCGAGCATGACTAAGTGACTAAGCACAACACACAGCACTCTCCAGGCAGTGGTGGTGGAGGTGAGAACGTGCCCTGGGTCACATGGGGTCATTTAGGCTGTGATGAGAACTTTGCCTTAACCGTGGTACATCTTTTCTCTATGGGCCTCCCCTGGTGGCTCAATGGTAAGGAATCCATGAGCAGTGCAGGAGACTCAAGTTCGGTTCCTGCGTCAGGAAGGTCCCCTGGAGTAGGAAATGGCCGCTCACTCCAGTATTCTTGTCTGGAAAATTCCATGGACAGAGGAGCCTGGTGGGCTATAGTTCATAGGGTTCCAAAGATTCAGACACAACTAAGCACACACACACTGCATACACACATCTTTTCTGAACACTGTCTGTAAGTTGTGCACCCTAATTATAATGGAAGTTTTCCCTGGCATCAGTTAGTATACTCCTCATTTTAAAAACACCTGTATGCAGAGCTACTGCATGGTGTAGTAATTCCTCTCCTGGGTGTATATTCTGGGCTTCCCAAGTGGTGCTAGTGGTAAAGAATCCACCTGCCAATGCAGGAGACGTAAGAGACCCAGGATCCATCCCTGGCTTGGGAAGATCCGCTAGAGAAGGAAATGGTTACCCACTCCAGTATTCTTGCCTGGAGAATCCCCTGGACAGAGGAGCCTGGCAGGTAGTCCCTGGGGTTGCAAAGAACTGAACATGATATACTCAAAGAAAAGGGCAAACATACACCCATACCAAAACTTGTACATGAATTTTCAGAACAGCACTATCATAAAAGTCAAAAGCCATCCAAGTGTTTATTAACTGATGAAAGAGTAAGCAGTATGGTGAAAGGATAAACAGCTCTATCTATACTAAAGACTATGATTTGGCAGTAAAAAGGAATAAAGTGCTGCTACATGCTCTTCTAAAACATGCTCAATGAAGGAAGCCAAAAGACTATGTATTACATGATTTAATTTATATTTTAAAAATCTAGGATGGGCAGATCCATGGAGACAGGAAATATATTATTGGTTTCTTGGAAATGAGGAAGGTTTGGGGAGCAATTTCTAATGAACAGGGCTTTATTGGAGGGAGATACATTTTTCTAAACTTAGATTATAGCCATTTGTTGCAGAATTCTGTGAACATACTAAAGTCATTGAATTGTATACTTTATCCTTTAAATTTAAAAATTTTTTAAATCCTTTTGGCATGCTGGATCTTAGTTCCCCCACCAGGGATTGAACCCACACCCCCTGGAGTGGAAGCTTGGAACCTTAACCATTGGACCACCAGTGAAGTCCATGTGTTTTTAAGGAGTCAGCCTCTTTCTCTCTCTTTTAAAAAATATTAATTTTATTTATTTGGCTGTGCCAGGTCTTAGCTGTGGCATGCGGGATCTTCAGTCTTTGTTGTGATATGTGGGATCTAGCCCCCTGACCAGGAATTGAACCTGGGCTCCCTGCATTGACAGCGTTGAGTCTTAGCGACTGGAACACCAGGGAAATCCCTGAATTGTGCACTTTAAATTAGTGAATTTTATAATATATGAACTGTAATTCAATAAAGACATTTACAAAATTCAAAAAACAATTAAGAATAAAAAATGTGTGTATGATATCATATGCAACAGCAGAAATCCTGAGGGCATCAGCTATATCAAATATGTCTAATAGCAGTAATTTATGCCATGAGTTCCTCTTATTTATTGCTTAGATAACTGAAATGTTACAAATTAATAGGTAGAAATGGACTTCAGGGACTCACAAGTGAGAACACTAGATCAAAAAGATGAATAACTCATCAGAGTGTCATATAGCTTTGATAATAATTCAGATAAAATGCAGGCATCTTTTTTGGGGCATAGGACATGTCTAAGAAGTAATAACAACTTAGATATACACTGGAAGAGGATGAGATTTGGAGCTGGACTTCTTGAATTTGAATTTTGATTGTGCTACTTACTATTGGTGAGGTCATAGCAGGTGCTCAACAAATACTTATGACATAAACAAATGGATTAAGAAACAGTTGCAATTTTTATTCTGGAAAAGTGAGACTTGGTTATTCATACTTCATAGGAACTCATGAGTGGAATAAGTGAGTTAAAGCACTTCAACTAATGACTTTTACTAAATACCCACTGTTAGGAAGTTATTGCATAATGGAAAATTACAAGGAAAATGGCAATCTATCTTCCTGATGAGGTACACAAATAACTCAAATGCTACAAAAAGTTTCCTGCCACATCAGAAGACTCAAACAGGTGTTCTTTGGGGTCTTTTCTCAACTTGAAATTCAATCAAGCCATTTTCTCCAGGAGGAGGCTGATGTGCTCGCTATCTGGTGGCTACATGTGTAATTAGCAACATCTGCTTGGCTGTCATTTCGCTCCTGAGTTTGCGACAAGATAAAACTCACTTTCGCTGCAAAATGTGTTGCTTCTTGAGAGACCATGTAGTGAGCTGAACACAGCATGGCAGTAGAATCTGCTGGACCCGGTTTGATTATCTCCATAATTTATTAGAGTGGAATCATGACATTGTCAATCTCACAGGGATCTGTGAAGTTTAAGCAAAGCTCTGGGAGAAGATGTTACTTTGCCTACAAAGGTCCATATAGTCAAAGCTATGGTTTTTCCAGTAGTCGTGTTCGGATGTGACAGCTGGGCAATAAAGGCTGAATGCCGAAGAACTGATGCCTTTGAACTTGGTGCTGGAGAAGACTCTTGAGAGTCCCTTGGACTTCAAGGAGATCCAACCAGTATATTCACTGGAAAGACTGATGCTGAAACTGAAGCTCCAATACTTTGGCCACCTGATGTGAAGAGCTGACTCATTGGAAAAGACCCTGATGCTGGGAAAGATTGAAGGCAGGAGGAGGAGGGAGCAACAGAGGATGAGATGGTTGGATGGCATCATTGAGTTGATAGACATGAGTTTGAGCAAACTCACGTGGATGGTGAAGGACAGGGAAGCCTGGCGTGCAGCAGTCCATGGGATTGCAAAGAGTCAGACCTGACTGAATGACTGAACCACAACCAGGAGAAGAAGAAAGTATTGTGAAACTTGTTTGTCCATTTTGGGGCAGGAGTGGTGTGCCTGGTGCCCGTTTATAAGAGCTGGTTGTTATGTTAATTATCATATGTCTAAGCAATAGCCGGCCCAGGATTGATGCTTGGGACTGGTGCAACGAGATTTCCCGGGGGGAGGGAGGAGGGAGGGGGGTTCTGGAGGGGGAGCATAGGTAAACCCATGGTGATATCATGTCATTGTTTGGCAAAACTAATAAAAAAAATGTTTAATAATAAAAAAAAAGAGCTGGTTGTTAAATTTTCAGGATTTTGCAATGCAGATGTTAAACACAGCCATTATTAAAAAACTATTTATGTAAATATACACTGAATTTATGAAAAAGGTAGCATATGCTCGAACCTCATGACTTCCTGATGATTCTACCACATCTATCTATGCAGCTGAAGTTCTTTATCTATCGTGTCTATGGTGGAAATCACTAAAATTTTGCATGTCTTCCCATCTGCCTGTTCAGTGATCCTGAAATCTGCCACAGCGGAAGTATTTGCAACCATAGCAACTGACGGAAGTGGCACATCAGGGTTTGCTCTATTGTCTGGTCTTCTCATCTGTGACTTAAATGGTTGGACAAGAAGATACAGATTCAAGAATTTGTTTCTTGATGGAAGGGACAATGATGCAGGTGAGATCTTTGAAGTCTTACAAGTTGGGTTCTAACCCCACCCCCCCATCACTTACTGAGTGATCTTGGGCAAATTATTTAAATGTTCTGGGCTTGTTTTCATGTCTATAAAGCACAGATCATGAAGTGTAGTTCCTTGGATGGTTAAGAGTAAATAAAATACACTTGTTTTCAATTAGCTCCTAGTCAGTTTGTGTTAAATATGTGCAATACCCTTTGTTTATGAAATCTGGTCATGACAATCAACACTTTCGGAAATGAAGCATCAGTGAAATATTCTGTAATTAAAACATAGACTCTGGAAAAAATTAGATAAAACCTGGCTTCTTTGCAGTGTTTATGATGTCTAAGAGTTTTATAATATTAATATATGAAAGCGAACCACTGGAATTTCATGTCCTGATGATTAATTGCAGAAGTGTCCAAAGAAGAAACGGTCCCAGTGGCTAGTGTATATTTCACAAGGCCTATTCTGAGAAACCTTTTTGAGAAAGTCTGTGGAAACTTTCAGAAATTAATTTCAGCAGTAAATTACTGAAACCACTCTTGGGGTTGAGTGGGGGAGGGATTAAGTTAGGCAAAACCTGGGATGTGGGAGGGCCTGACTGACTTTAACAGCTCCTCAAGTAAGGTTGGACAGCGCAGTTTGTTAGGAGGCTGCTCCTTGAGTCTTAGTGACGGGGTGGGATAGGCGACTCTTTCTAAACAAGTCTAGGAGACATCTTCTTGGCTGGCCTCAGTGTCTCAGGGAGTTGAGGCAAGGTGGGTAGGTAGGGTGAAGGGAAGGACCAAGCCTTCAGAGGTGATGGGGTGGGTGAGCAGTGGAGTGGGTGGATTTGTATATATAAACCATACACACAAAATATTGTCCTGCAGTTCACCATGTATAACATTAGCTTCGAACTGATAGTGTATCAATGTGGCTATCACTTTTTTTTCTTCTTCCTTTTTTCTTTGCGCCTGAACAGGAACATGACTTCTATCACTTTTGAGCCACTGTTGGTGTCGGAAATAAACTTGAATCTCAAATGGTAGGGGGATAATTTTAAACTTATTTCCGTTTCTAGGTCTGTGGCCTAAAGCTTGTGATTTTTGTTAAGGATACAATCTATAGGAAGGCAAATTCCATCCTTTCTGTGATGTTTCGTGTCGCTGTGTTCTGCCACTAGAGGACAGTATCACCCACCAGTTCCTGTCTTTTGCACTGAAACCTCCCAGAGTTTGTGCTAAGTGCTGTGCTGAGTTCCTTCAGCTGTGTCCAACCCTGCTCGTCCCTGTGGACTGTAGCCTTGCAGGCTTCCCTGTCCATGGGATTCTCCAGACAAGAATTCTGGAATCTGGTGAGTGAAAAATCATTTAGGGAGTTTGCAGAAAAAATTTCAGACACTAGCAAATATAATAAAACCCTGGAAACACTGCCAGAGTTGACAGAACACTGGACTCTGGCCTAGGATTAGACTGCTTCCTCTGTGACCTTATGTGAGCCCCTTCTCTTGCGAAGCTTCTTGGCATAAGATGAGGGGGTAGATATGGATTAACTCAAAACTCTTTGGCATCTAAATGTGACAAAAAGCAAACCGGTAGAAAGCTCTTTTAATGGCATTATAAGGAATTCTATTGTACTTCCTTCTGACCAAGCTCATGTTTCTGGATATACAGGTTTAGCCACCTGTGTGTAATCCCCTCTTTCTTTTCAGGGATAGTTTATCGTATTTTATTATGAACTCATTCTTATATATGATGGGCTTTTCACCTCTAAGGAAATTGGTTTAGAGTTTGTGCTTGGTTCACATGGAAGGCAAAGAAAAACTCATTTTAGCCTCCTTTCTGCTCAGTGTTAAGAAGCTAAGCCACTTAAAGTTGATCTGTGTTTGTTGTGCAGCAGAAACCAACACAACATTGGAAAACAATTATCCTCCAATTTAAAAAAGAAAAAAGAGAGAGAAGCTAAGCCACACCACTTTTAAATATGACAACTATCCTCATGCGAAAAGAGAGAGTTTCTTTACAGTGGCTAATTAATGTTTCATCACAACTCCCTGAGAAGGGAATGGCTACCCACTCCAGTATTTGTGTCTGGAAAAGTCCAGGGGCAGAAGAGCTTGGTGGGGTGCAGTCCATAGGGTCACAAAGAGTCAAACACGACTAAGCAACTAACACTTTCACAACCAACCTAAACTATATGAATGCTTTGCTCCCAACTAAACTTTTATCCATTTTTAGGAATAAATAAAAGAAGCCAAGCTTCAGGGAAGATAAGTTCTTGAAATCTGACAGTTTCCAGATAATGTCAGAATATGATTGCAAGAAAAATAATATGAAATGTACATTAACATAAATCTATAACTGCTCAACTTGATGAAAAATATCACCATAAAACTCTGCCATGACTGAACCACCCAATATGTTTTTCTCTATGACATTTTGTGAGAATGAATAAATTATCTGAGAATGTGTTTGCATCAAACATACAGAATTTTGTAATAAACACATAAATCATTCAAGCATTTTCCAGAAAGATGCCTGATCCAAAAAAACAGAGATATTCATATTACTTTTCTCCCTTCCAGCTTCTTTTTCAGTACAGTCCCTTAGAGCTCTGGATAGTAATACAAAACCATCAATTATGGAAGTGTAGGAAGAGAAGACACAACGAAAATTACTCTCATTGAGGAAGTTTTCCATGCAGCTTACAAGCTGAACTTCTGAGAGCTTTGTTTTCACTGGGGTCCCCTCTCTTTACACTGGGGTCTAGTTTTACAAGGGGCTTCCCAGGTGGTGCTAGTGGTAAAGAGCCCATCTCCCAATGCAGGAGACGTAAGAGGCATGGATTCGACCCCCAGGTTGGGAAGATCCCCTGGAGGAGGGCATGGCAACCCACTCCAGTATTCTTGCCTGGAGAATCCCATGGACAGAGGAGCCTGGTGGGCTGCAGCCCATGGGGTCGCAAAGAGTCAGAGATGACTGAAGTAACTCAGCATGCATGCACTAGTTTTACAAAAACAGCCATATTTTTCAGCTATGGTACCCCATACCAGCCATCATCCCCTATAAAACTGGCAGGACTAACTTAACTCTGAAAGATGTGTTCTTGTTGTACTCCTTGGGGAACTGCTTTGCTCGTTCCTTACTTGGGGCAACTGATGCTTTTTCACATGAAAAAGCAGCCTCTCCCTTTTTGCATAGACTACTGGGAAGACTGAGGCAAACTAGTAGTTCAGTTTTAATAGAATGTGATGACTTGTGCCTGAGGATCCCGAATTTCATCTTTACTTTTGTCTGTCTCTATATTTCCTATGATTTAAAACTTTTTTCTGCTATATCATGCAAGTTTTTGTTAACTACGCCAACATTTGTGAGCGAAGGCGAAGTATAAATAAATAGATGAATGAATAGTTGTGATTTGTGATTTATAATGAGAAATACATATCTGGTCTTCATCTCTGTGTCTGGCACAGAACTCCTAAATCCTTTGGAATTTCCTAAGTGATGAGAGCCATCTAGGTGTCTTTTGTAATTTTTTTTTTTTTGGAGGTGGAGACTGTTTCTTTGTTTTTTTAAAAAAAAAGACAAAAAGTTTACAGTCTCCTACAAGCACAGAGTTTTAAGTTTCAAGACATTAAAAAAAAAAAATCTGTCCCGGCCCAGGGGACTGAACATCAGAAGCCAGCCTGACCAGGCACATGTGGCCTCGGGGCAGGTCCACTGCTGCTTTGTGGCCCAGAGAGCAAGCACACCACCCCCACTGCCGCATATAATGCCCACCCTGACCCAGCTCCCTTCTGCTGCCGCCGCCGCTGCTGCTCTGGGAAGTTAACTCCAGGATGACTTCACAGAGACACGGGGGACCCTGAGGGGGAAGGCCACGAGATCCAGCCAGGTGGTTTAAAAATTCTTGAGGAACCCCTCAGCCACAATGCGTGCACGGGCTTGACAGACAGCTTCATCTCACTGATTTCTTCGTCAATCTCCTCCATGAAGTGGATCACAAAGCCCACCAACTTGTGCTTATACACCTGCTCTGTGTGGAAGTTGGTGACCAGAAGGCTGATGGCATACCCCTCCGCTGGTTTCCTTGGGAGGATAAAGAAGTTCTCTGCTCGCGTCATCATGAAGCGCATGAACCTGTGACATAGAATCTTCTCGAGCTCATCAGCCTGTTTCACAGCAATGCTGACCCTGACAGAGTCGATGGAGCCTTCAATCAGAACCGTTTCCTTTTCACTCCTGCTGATGGTCACGGGTTGCAGCAGGAGCTCTTTGCTACGCCTGACTTCTACTTCCGGCTTGTTGTGTCGTTCCACGACCTGGGAGGAGAAATTCTCCAGGCGGAGGGCAGCCGGCAGTGCGGCTGCAGGGCACTCAGGTCGGGGCGGAGAGTGGCGGTCATCCCCGGCGCTGGCTGGGCTGGAGAGCGGAACTGTCTTTTGTAATGTTAAGGCGATGACTTTGAGATCCTACCTAAGGATGGGGGCTGGTTGCCAGTGGAGTTGACCATGTGATTGGAGGGTTGAAATTTACAGCCCCCCAACTCTAAACCTACCCCAACTCCAGGAAGGGGGAGTGGCTTGAGATTGAGTTCAGTCTCCAACGGCCAAAGATGTAATCAACCTTGCCTACATGATGAGCGAAGTGATTGAAGTCGCTCAGTCGTGTCCGACTCCTTGCGACCCCATGGACTGTAGCCTACCAGGCTCCTCCGTCCATGGGATTTTCCAGGCAAGAGTACTGGAGTGGGTTGCCATTGCCTTCTCCAGGAGACCTTCCTGACCCAGGGATCGAACCTGGATCTCCCGCTTTGCAGGCAGACGCTTTACCGTCTGAGCCACCAGGGAAGCTCACAGGGGCTGGCGATGTCCCTCAAAAACAGCCACTGCTCCTCTCAAGGTGGTAAGCGCCTTCTTGTTTTCTGTGCTGTCCCCTCAGCTCTGGCTTGGGGAGTGGTGATGATAATGCCACTGCTATCGGCCCTAGTGCCTGCATCACCCCACCTTCTTCCCCAACACCTCACATCCCTTAGTAAACAGTTCCTTTATAAATAAACCTGTTTAAATTATCCTAATTTGGATGTGCCATCTCTTCCCTCTTAGGACTCTAACGATTACACTCTCCCATTAAAGAAAATTTGATAATAGTAATATGTTATAGAAAATAGCATCAGACACATGAAAGATGAATATGACGTGTTTCAGTTACTGGGAAATGTAAATCATGGGGCTGTCATCTTTACCAAGTGGACACTGTAAAAAGAAGGGGACATTGGGGGAAGTGATGAGAGAAGCTACAATGTATAGGAGTCAATTCAATTACTGTGGCTGTCCTCCATTTGTGCTTCTAGCACTACTGAAATGGAGTATTTCCTTTCAGTTTCTTACCTGTATCTTCATCCCCAAATTGAGTTGCTTTGCCTAAAGCTTTAAAATCTGTTTTCATATTAATTAATCAACATTTTAAAATTAGATGTCTATCTTTCAATTTTACAAGGGTATGCTTAGAGAAATAACTTAGCAAGAAATACATGTTTCAAAACAATCTCTTTCCAGATTGTACAACATGGAATATGACTTCTCACAGTCAACTTCCTCATTAATAATGTAAGGTGATAAAAAGGCATAAGATGTGAGAGAGTCTTTTCAAAATTAGAAAACCTTATTAGATGAAGGTTAATTTCATAGATAACCTTGTTGAGAAAATCTGAAATATACAGATATATTTCAAACTGTGATTTGACTTTACCTTTAACATGTTGGTTTCTGATATCCTGGGAAGTGGGTTTTTCCACCTGTAAAAGACAATGCATTACAATTATGTCTTAAATTGTCACTATTCCATTTCATGACCTGTCATTCAGTATGGTTAGATCCCTAAGGTTATGAGTCCAGGACTCATCATCCTTAGAGATCTCCCCGTGTGTATGGTTGGCAACTTTTCAACGTGCGGAAATACCGCCATGCCAGTGACGAGTGTAGGGGCCTCGGGTGGTAATTCGGCATAAAAAATATTTGGTTTGAGAATCAGTCCTGCCTCTTATTGCTGTGAAACTTTGGAAAGGCATTTACCATATTATGAACCTTAGATTTTTTCATCTTTTTTAGTAGGGGAAATTTTGTTCATGTCAATTCATGTTGCTGAGTTATTGTGAAGATCAATATATGTGTGATTGAGCGGGCAGATCCAAGTGCAACCTCGTGTAAACGCCCTTGTTGGGATTTCACCTTCATCGTGTGCTGGCTATGAGAAGGTGGCCAGTCATTGAACTTTCTAAACCTCACTTTCCTCAGCTGTGAAATGGGGGTAGCAGAAGGGCTGATACTTCACCAGGATGGCAGGGCTACATGAGAGGCTATGTGCCTAGAATACCAGTCAAGCTGAAAGATTGTTAGCTGTCATTGTTAATTGTATTAAAGGCATTGATAGGACTTCCCTGGTGGTCCAGTGGTCAAGACTTTGCCTTCCATCGCAGGGGGGTGTGGGTTTGATCCCTGGTAGAGGAGCTCAGATCCCACAGGCCTCATGGCCATAACACAGAAGCAGCACCGCAACAAACTCAATAAAGACTTAAAAAAAAAATAGTCCACATAGTAAAAAAGAAAATCACCACTTAAAAAAGCTACAGGCAGGGCTGAACTATTAAGGGCTCGCTGCACAATCTTTAGATAAGAGAGTGAAGGAGGTGATGTGTGTTAGTCGCTCAGTCGTGTCTAACTCTTTGAGGCCCTATGGACTATAGCCTGCTAGGCTCCTCTGTCCATGGGATTCTCCAGGCAAGAATACCGGGGTGGATTGTCATTCTCTTCTCTAGAGGATCTTCTCGAACCAGGTCTCCTGCACTGGAGGCGCGTTCTTTGCCATTTGAGACACAGGGAAGTCCTGAAGAAGGTGATGGAGACATACTAACGAGGCCCAAGGCCTTGGAAAGCCTTTAAGCCTAGGTCAGTACTGGGGTCTATGATGTTTATTTTTATGTGTCAAATTGACAGGGTCACAGGGCATCCAGATATTTGGTGAAACCTTATTTCTGGGTGTGTCTGTGAAGGTGATTCTGGATGAGATTATAATTTGGATCAGCAGACTGAGTAAGGCCTATTGCCTTCAGCAAAGCCAGTGGGCGTCTTTCAGTCCATGGAGGGCCTGAATAAAATAAAAAGGGAGGGGAAAGGAGAATTTGCTCTTTCTGCCTGACTGTTGACTTGCTCTTCTCCTGCCCTTGATGACTGAGATTTACATCACTGGTTCTCTTGGTGCTCATGCCTTTCGACTTGAGCTGCAAGTTAGAGGGCACCAACATTCCTGGTCTTCAGCTTTCAGATGGCAGATTGCGGAACTGAGCCTCATAATCACTAATTTATTTATATGTGTGTGTCTATATGCCTATGTCTTGAGCTTTCTATCTTATTTATCTATCTATCCATCTGTGTATCTATTTTATCTATCTGTTGGGGGCTTCCCAGGTGGCTCAGTGGTAAAGAACCCACCTGCAATGCAGGAGACACAGGAGATGGGGGTTTGCTCCCTGGGAGGGAAGATACCCTAGGGAAGGAAATAGCAACCCGTTCTAGCATTCTTGCCTGGGCAATCTCATGGACAGAGAATCCTTGTGGGATACAGTCCAGAGAGTCACAAAGAGTCAGACTTGACTAAGTATACACACATCTATCTATCAATATCTATCTATCATCTATCTACCTATTGCCTATGCTTCTAGAGAACCCTGACTAATACAGTCTCAGTGGCATACTTATTTGGTGCCAAGCTGAGGTGGTCAAAGTGAAGGGGTGGAAGGGTCATTGAACCCTGTTACCTGCTAGGTCTTGATGTTCAAAGTGCACCTCTTTTCCTCTGTGGATGACTGGACCACATAATTCTGCCTACACATGATGTGGCTCTTCTGCTGGTCAATGTGGTCAGGCATCAAGTATGGTTTGGGTTTTGTTATTGCTGTGGCTTCCTTCATCACACCCTCAGCTTCCAGTTCCTCCAGGGAGACCCCACGGAGACTGGTGTGCTGGAGGGTTTTTGTCAATTTTTGTTGAAGCTTTGTTGAAGCTTTCAGTCTTCCCTGCACACCTGCCCAGAAAGAGGGTCTCTCCCAATGCTCTTCCCACCTCCCACTGCTAGCCTGGAGCAGGGGAGAGTCTCCATGGTCTCAGTGTTGCTGGGCCCTGCGTGATTAGGGTGTTAGGGATCGGGCTTCCTTAGTGCCTGCTCTTCTCCCCTTCGCTGGCCAAATTCTATTTTTAAAAATTAATTAATTGTTAAATGAAGTATCAATCCTAAAGGTTATCAACCCTGAATACTCATTGGAAGGACTGATGCTGAAGCTGAAGTGCCAATACTTTGGGCATCTGATACGAAGAGACGACTCACTGGAAAAGACCCTGATGCTGGGAAAGACTAAGGGCAGGAGGAGAGAGGATAACGGAGGATGAGATGGTTGGATGGCATCACCGACTCAATGGACATGAGCCTGGGCAAACTCTGGGAGATGGTGAAGGACAGGGAAACCTTGTGTGCTGCAGTCCATGGGGTCACAAAGAGAGGGACATGACTGAGTGACTGAACAGCAACAATAATAGGTGAGTCACAGTGTTGTGCCAATCTCTGCTGTACAGCAAAGACTCCATTACACACCCATGTGCATTCTGTTTTAATATTCTTTTCCATTACGGTTTATCACAGGATATTGAATATATTTCCCTGTGCTCTACAGTAGGACCTTGTTGATCCATTCTAAATGTAATAGCTTGCATCTACCAACCCCAGCAGGAGAAACAGTGGAAACAATGGCAGATTTTATTTTGGGGGGCTCTAAAATCACTGCAGATGGTGACTGCAGCTATGAAATTAAAAGACACTTCCTCCTTGGGAGAAAAGTTATGACCAACCTAGACAGCATATTAAAAAGCAGAGACATTACTTTACCAACAAAGGTCCATCTAGTCAAGGCTATGGTTTTTCCAGTAGTCAGGTATGGATGGGAGAGTTGGACTATTAAGAAAGCTGAGGGCTGAAAAATTGATGCTTTTGAACTGTGGTGTTGGAGAAGACTCTCAAGAGTTCTTGGACTGCAAGGAAATCCAACCAGTCTATCCTAAAGGAAATCAGTCCTGAATATTCATTGGAAGGACTGATGTTGAAGCTGAAACTCCAATACTTTGGCCACCTGATGCAAAGAGCTGACTCATTTGAAAAGACCCTGATGCTGGGAAAGATTGAAGGCAGGAGAAGGGGATGATAGAGGATGAGATGGTTGGATGGCATCACCGACTCAATGGACATGAGTTTGGGTGGACTCCAGGAGTTGGTGATGGACAGGGAGGCCTGGTGTGCTGCAGTCCATGAGGTTGCAAAGAGTTGGACACGACTGAGGGGCTGAACTGAACTGAACCAATCCCAAACTTCCAATCCATCCCTCTCTCTTCCCCTACCCTCCTTGGCAACCACAAGTCTGATCTCTACGTCTATGAGTCTATTTCTGTTTTGTAGATAGGTTCATTTGTGTCCTATTTTAGATTCCACATACAAGTGATATCATATGTTATTTTTCTTTCTCTTTCTGACTTACTTCACTTAGGATGATAATCCCTTGTTGTAGCTGGCCATATTCCATTTTGTGTCTTTGGGCATTTGGATCTATTTGACTCTTTTGCACGAGAGTTTTTTTGGCTGCATCTTCTCCAAAGGGCCCTGCACTTTGATGGTATTAGCACAGGATCCCAGGCTTAGAAGTATTTTATGCCCCTCTCCACGGTTATTCTCATTTTCTATCAAATATAGATTTTCTAATGTCTACTATATTTCTGCAACCATGCTAGATTGAGGGAACGAAGAATGAGGTTAGAGGCTAAAGGTGGACTCATATGGATGCAGTTCTGACTTTACAGCATGTTATAACACAGGTTTCATTATACCAGAAGTTTTTCAGCCTCGACACCATTGAGCGTTGGGGCCGGGCAATTTGCTGTGGGAGGCGGCCTTGTGCATTTCCAGTGGACTTAGCGGCATCCCTGCCCTTTGCCCACTAGATGTCAGCAGCGTTCTCCAAGTCTTAACAACCGTCATTGTAAATGTCCACTAGCGGGCAAAATGTTCCCAGACGAGAACCACTGATAATGCAGTGTGTTACTGGCCACGAAGACTGCTGCGCATTGCTTCCTCCACAAAGCTTCTCAAAAGCCTCTGGTTGGTCTAAGTGATGCAGCACCCTGCTCTTTGTATCCTCAGTCTTAACACCTCAGTCTTAACACCTTGTATTATATCAAAACTGCCAATTTGGGCCACTGCCTCCTCCATTAGACTGTGGACACTGCCTCTTTTTTTTTTTTTTAATTCCCATTGTTGAGCATAGTGCTTTGTACACAGCAAGTGCTCAGTAAATGAAAAGATGGACAATGGTTTAATGCTTTAAGATAGTTGTAACTAGTCTAAGGGGGCTTCCCAGATGGTGCTAGTGGTAAAGAACCCGAATGCCACTGCAGGAGACATAAGAGACTCGGCTCTAATCCCTGGGTCGGGAAGATGCCCTGAAGAAGTGCATGGCAACCCACTCCAGTATTCTTGCTTGGAGAATCCCCGTGGACAGAGGAGACTGGCAGGCTGCAGTCCATACGGTTGCAAGGAGTAGGACACAACGCATGCAGTCAGTCTAAGGAATCAACGTAAAAACTGGTTCCTGTAAGGACTGTTGAAGATCCAATTCACAGATGGTTTAATCACCACATAAATGTGCAAAACTAATCGGAATTAACTCTTGAGAACGATGTTATAATAAAAAAAATGTCTGCTTACCATAAAACTCAATTATTCAAACATTGGTTATAAAAGCAAAACTCCCTTTTTTATTTGAATTGAGGCCAAGTCCTTATTGAATTAATTTATAAGACAATTTGCCTCTTGGCCAAAATTGTGCTTGTCTCCCAACTCCTATTTCTCACAAGATTTCACTTGACTTAATATATTGAGATTATAGTTCCACTTGTAAAGTGACCTAGCTAAAAGAAGAAATTTGTAACAAAAAACTACAAAGATAATATGAAAGGATATAAAGTAATAAGAACGGAGACTTAAATTCTGGCATAGTTGTTTAAGAAAAATCAAATGAGAATTATCATCTTTTAAGAAAGCATTCTTCTCATGAAAGTTTACTTCCATGCAAAGAGGAAATATCAGTGATTTTTAGGGAAAGAAAAGCTTAACTTTTTTAGGTCAGAATTTTCTACTCTTTATAACCAGACAAGAACTTGTGACTTTAGCCTCTGGCCCAATGACTCTGAAATTCCTATTGTTCCCTCAATATGTTTTGTGCTTTAGACATGAGGCTCCTGAAATGCCCTCTCCCCTGTCTAACAGCGCACTGTTGGGCCCTGCTCCAGTTGTACATCTCGGAGATAATTGCAAGTATTCACATGTATGGATGTGAGAGTTAGGCTATAAAGAAAGCTGAGCGCTGAAGAATTGATGCTTTTGAACTGTGGTGCTGGAAAAGACTCTTGAAAGTCTCTTGGACTGCAAGGAGATCCACCAGTCCATCCTAAAGGAGATCAGCCATTGGAAGGACTGATGTTGAAGCTGAAACTCCAATACTTTGGTCACCTGATGTGGAGAGCTGTTTCACTGGAAAAGACCCTGATGCTGGGAAAGATCGAAGGAGGGAGGAGAAGGAGACGACAGAGGATGAGATGGTTGGATGGCATCACCGATTAGATGGGCATGAGTTTGAGTAAACTCTGGGAGTTGGTGACGGACAGGGAGGCCTGGCATGCTGCAGTCCATGGGGTTGCAGAGTCAGACACGACTGAGCAACTGAACTGAACTGAATATGACAACTTTGAAGGACAGACTAGAAAAAGTTTCCATGTGAATAGAAATCAAACTGGGTCTTTTTGAATTATGATTTTTTTCAGGAGACAACATCACTGACTCAATGAACATGAGTTTGAGCAAGCTCCAGGAGATGGTGAAGGACAGGGGAGCCTGGTCTGCTGCTGTCCAAGGGGTTGAAAAGAGCCAGACATGACTGAGCAACTGAACAACCACAACAGGATATACGCCCAGTAGTGGAATTTCTAGGTCATATGGTAGTTCTATTTTTAGGTTTTTGAGGAAAATCCTTACTGTTCTCCATAGTGGCTGTATCAATTTACATTCCCGCCAACAGGGCAAGAGGGTCCCAGTTTGGCACTCAGTGGTAACATTTAGATTGGTGGGATTGGGGTGGGGAGCAGAAGGGAGGTCTAAGAAGGAGGGGATATATGTATACATAGAGCTGATTCACTTAGTTGTACAGCAGAAACTAACACAGCATTTTAAAACAACTATATCCAATTTAAAAAAAAGAAATCAAACTGGGGAAAGAAGACTGGGTTTCTCTTCCTATTAATATTTCAAGCTGTGGAGGTGATTTAGTGGCTAAGTTGTGTCTGGCTCTTTGTGATCCCAGGGACTATAGCCTACTAGGCTCCTCTGTCATGGGACAGGCAAGAATACTGGAGTGGGTTACCTTTTCCTTCTCTGGGGATCTTCCCAACCCAGGGATGGAACCTGGGTCTCCTCCATTGCAGGTGGATTCTTTTTACCAACTGGGCCACCAGGGAAGCCCTCATATTTCAAGCTAGTTATATTTCCAATTTCAGTTCAAATGACTGAGTTTGTCCATTTCCATTCAAGTGCTGTGTGCTGTGCTAAGTCGTTTCAGTCATGTCTGACTCTTTGTGACTCCATGGACCCTAGCCCACAAGGCTTCTCTGTCCATGGGATCCTCCAGGCAAGAATACTGGAGTGGGTTGCCATGTCCTCCTCCAGGGGATTTTCCAGACCAAGGGACTGAACCTGAGTCTCTTAAGTCTCCTCACTGGTAGGCAGGTTCTTTACCACTAGTACCACCTGGAAGCTCTTCCATCCATGTGACCTGTATCTTTTGAGAACTTTTTACATCAAGCCACTGTGCTAGATGCTGGGGCTAAAATAGTCCCTATAGTCATGGGGGTGTCATCTGGTAACTGATTCCTCTGTGCCAGGCACTGTGCTCTGTATGTATTATCATGAAAGCTATGAGATTTTATAGCTTAGACGGTGAAGGCTCAGGGAAGGTAAGTACTGGCCCAAAGAAATAGAGTTCATCAAGTTGGAGCCATTAAAATGACAGTTATAACCTTCATCTTGCAAGGTTTTTTTAAGGATTAAATGTCATTCATTCATTCATTCACTTATTCACATCTGTCCTCAAAAAGATCTTCCCTGACTGCCTTGCTTTCATTCTATTTTCAAAGCTCATCATTTAATATATCGTCTTTGTATCAATTATTTATCCATTTACATATCGTAGGTCTCTTCCCACTAGATGTAAGTTTCATGAGAGCAGGGCCGTGGTGTTTTACTGCTGCCTACCAGAGTGGATAATTGTCTGGTCCATGGCAGGCATCCAACATATGTTTCTTAAATGAATTTGTTGAGTGAGTGATTAAAATGTTTAGCGTAGTATCTGTGTAAAGAGGAGTGTTCAATATTTCATCCCTTATCTTGCTCTCCCAATCTCTATTGGCTGTGTTCTGTGTGAACAACTTGGTAAAAATTGTAGTTTCCTTTTCTTGTCTATATTTAAAGGAAACCCTCCAGTTAAACGAGTAACCTATTTGCATAGATAATGCACAAGGATGAATGTGTTATAAATATTTAAGTATGTTCACAGTCACTAATAAAAGTGAAACACATTTTAAAGAAAGAACAGAAAAATCTCTTTCTCTTTTTTAAAAATTATAATTAAAAAAATAACGCACAGTTTTGGAGAGAATTCTATGAGGTGGAAATTCTAACACAGGGCTTCTGGGAGGGTAAATTGAAGTGAATTTTCAGGAAGAAATTTCACAATATGTACCAAAAGCCTTTAAAATGTTTTCACTCAATGGTTAAATAAAATAATTAAAAATCTTATATGAGGAGTGAAGTATCTATAAATATTATGCTTACTGATGCTTGTTTTATGACATGGGAGATAGTTGTATGACTGAAATAATGTGCAAAGGAAGGAAAACCAGTATATACTACAAAACAAAGACTTCCTTGCATGAAATACATTAGCATAGAAAACATTGACATGAAGTACAGCCACTATGGAAAACAGTGTGGAGATTCCTTAAAAAACTGCAAATAGAACTGCCATATGACCCAGCAATCCCACTGCTGGGCATACACACCGAGGAAACCAGAATTGAAAGAGACATGTGTACCCCAATGTTCATCGCCGCATTGTTTACAATAGCCAGGACATGGAAGCAACCTAGATGCCCATCAACTGACGAATGGATAAGAAAGCTGGGGTATATATACACAATGGAATATTACTCAGCCATTAAAAAGAATACATTTGAATCAGTTCTACTGAGGTGGACGGAACTGGAGCCTATTATCCAGAGTGAAGTAAGCCAGAAGGAAAAACAACAATACAGTATACTAACACATATATATGGAATTTAGAAAGATGGTAACAAGAACCCTGTATGCGAGACAGCAAAAGAAACGCAGATGTACAGAACAGTCTTTTGGACTCTATGGGAGAGGACAAGGGTGGGATGATATGGGAGAACGGCATTGAAACATGTTAATTATCATATGTGAAATCAATCGCCAGCCCAGGTTTGATACTCAGGGCTGGTGCACCGGGATGACCCAGAGAGAGGGAATCGGGAGGGAGGTGGGAGGGGGTTCTGGAAGGGGAACACATGTATACTCATGGCAGATTCATGTCAATGTATGGCAAAACCAACACAATAATGTCAAGAAAATTAAAATAAATAAATTAATTAATTAAAAAGAAAAGAAAACATTGACATGAAATTTACCCAAATGTTATGACTGATAGCCTTGCAACCTCAGGGATGATTAATTTGTATTTTGTGCAATGTTATTAAAAATAAAATACTATATGTGTTTAGAGCACTTACATTTACAAGATGTTTTCAACAGCTTTTTGAAGTAAGCATGGCAGAGATGGTTACTTGTGTTTGGCAAATGGGTTTACAAAGAGGTTCAGAGAGGTTGACCTACAGTCATCGCTTGATATCTGCCAGGGATTACTTCCAGCACACCCCTTGAACACCCAAATCTGTGGATGCTCATAGTCCTTCATATGAAATTGCAGAGTATTATTTGTAAATAACTGCTGGGAGCCATCAGGATGCCCCCTCACTCGGATGACAAAGTCACAAGACTGAGAAGGAAACTGCAAAGTGGATTTTCCTTCGTGGCATCCCAAGGCAAGGCCCCTCCTGGTATTTTTCTTGGGAAGTTCTGTTTATGCTCATCTGTTTATGTTTTAGCTCATCTCAGGTCAGTCCCAGTTAGAAAAAATTCATCCTGAGATAATTCCCTCAGACCTTATTTCCCTCAGAGGATCTGGGAAGGCAGATTCCCTTTCCCGAGGACTAAGGAGGAATAAGGGACATTTAAATAGATTACTATACCTCCTACTAGTTACTGGGGAGTTTACCAAGAGTTTTCTGGGGGTCATGGCAAAGCCACCACCAGAAGGGCTCATACTTGGGTCACCTTTCCACATCCCACTCCCCCGACCACTCCAAGGAGGAGGCTCCCTTCCTTGAAGAAATCAGGCTGGAATGGGACTTAGGAATGCTCATAACTGTGGCCAGCATAGTTGGAGACACTGATTGCTTTAGGGTAGTGTAGACATAGGAATTCATTTTAGTAGTTGTAAGGTTAGTAGGGTTTCATCGTTAAAGCAGTGCTGCTAAACTATCTCTTTGTCTTCTTTTCTCTTTCCTTGTAAAAACCAAAATAGGTTAATAGAATAAAACAAGTTTTAAGCTTAAGCCCCTCTCTCTAGCTTCTACATAGTTGCACCTTGTCAGGGAACATTTGGCAGGAGGCTTCCTGTGTGCTGTTTTTTGATGTCCCTTATCAATCCCTGAATATTCAGAGATGAGTGGAGAGGCACACCTTTCCCAGGGACAAAAGAAATGCATACATTCTTAAAGTAAAGTAACCATTTACAGCCTTCTTCCCTCTCTGATATGGAAAGTGAGTTTTTACAAACCCCTCTCTTTGAGATGGATTCTAGCCCTATGTTTCCTGGATAAGTTGCAAGATTTTTATCTTTGCTGAAAAGGCTATCTTGTAAGACAGTATATATATGCCCACATTATGCATCCATGAGAGTCTTGGTCCCCATGTCTCTATTCATTTCTCTCTCTCTCTTTTCTCTCTTCCTTTATTTTCTTATCATCGACTCTGCACCCCCAAGCCCCGGCCCATTAAAGGGCCATAACAGCACCTAATAAGAGAAATGTAACCTTTCTATTTAGATTGATGTACTTATCCGAAGTATGCTAGAGACATTCAAATGGTAAACATACTATTGTTAAGTCTAATTATGCAGAAATCCGACCTTTTGCAAGGAAAATGAGCTTAACGTTAAGGTTGTTGATGGTAGGCAGAAAACAGAAGATTGCATAGAATAGTTGTGATGTAATGGGGATGTTTTTTGCTATAAAACTGTAAACTAACAAAAATAAAGTGAGAGACTTCCCCATCATCTCACAAAACTAGCAATAAAGAGAGACTGCTTCATCACCACACATCGACTCAGCTCAGTTCTTCCGCCGAAGCCACTCATCCCTCAAGACCCCCGGACCCGCTGGGGCTGGACCCCGGCAAATAACCTATGCATATCCTTCTGTATACAGTGAAACCCTCAACAACATGGGTTTGAACTGTGTGGGTCCGCTTATACTCAGATTTTTTTCATCAAGTACATACTAAGGTACTACAAAATCCTTGGTTGGTTGAATTATCTCTAGACTACTTGTAATACCTAATACACTGTCAATGCTATGTAAATAGTTGCTGGCATGTGGTAAATTCAAGTTTTGCTTCTTGGAATTTAATGGAGTTTTTTTTTCTTTAATCCTCGATTGAATCTACAGATGGGGAACTGACAGATATGGAGAGCTGACTGTACTTACTACTGTACCATTAGCAGTTAAAGTCACTGGGCCTAAGTCTGGACAAAATGATATGTTATTATCAAAGAGGTTTGAATTTAAATTCTGCTCCCAAAGAACAGGATGGGTATTAAGTGAGATGCAGGTGAAAGTCCTTAGTCTGATGTCTGGTTCACAGAAAATCTTTCACAAATGTTAGTTCTCTTCCCTTCTGGGTACTTATTCTAAGGACCACGATCCATCCAGCTGAATACCCCTGCACCTCACTGAGCTTTTCCTGCTCATCACCAATGCATTCCAACAAGGTGTCTTGGAAATGAGAGATGGTAAAGCTCTTGGTTGCTAGGCAGTGCCCTCCGTGTGTTTGGTTCATGCAGTCAAGCTTTTACTTACTTCTTCCAGCTTCATCCAGGTTTGCCTGCCTGTGGGGAGAGAGGCCTTGGAATCTGAGGGCAGGGGTGTGTCCATCATACGCTTGAAATAGCGTGTATCTGTGAAAAAACAAAAATTATTTAAAGTCATATTTTACATGACTCTGTACATTATAATGGACAAAATATTTGCACATCCACAAACTTACTGAACCATCACAATATAGGCATGAGCATGTAATGCTACTTCCACTTAACAGATGAAGAGACAGGCTCAGAGAGGAGAAGTCACTTCTCTTGGTCCATATACATAAATGCCAAGTCTGGGCCTGAACAGTCTTCATTCTCTTATCCACCTGGGAAATTCTACTCAACCTTCAAGGCTTGGACTGTGTCATGCCCTTCAAAAATCTTCCTAGACCCCACCCGCCTGCACACCACCCTGGATCTCTTTTCTATGTTACACACTTGTGTGTGCTTAGTCACTCAGTCGTGTCTGACTCTTTGCGACCCCATGAAATGTAGCCCACCAGGCTCCTCTGTCCATTGGGGTTCTCCAGGCAAGAATAGTGAAGTGGGTTGCTATGCCCTCCTCCAGGGTATCTTCCCAACCCAGGGATCTAACCCAGGTCTCTCACATTGCAGGAAGATTCTTTACCATCTGAGCCACCAGGGAAGCCCATGAACACTGGATTGAGTATCCTATCCCTTCACCAGGGGATCTTCCTGACCCAGGAATAGTACCGGGGTCTCCTGCATTGCAGGTGGATTCTTTACCAGCTGAGCTACCAGGGAAGCCCACATTACATACTTAACATACATATTTTATGCTTAACATATACTTAATTATATACTTGTGCTTCCCTGGTGGATTGGTGGTAAAGAATCCACCTGCCAATGCAGGAGACAGGGGCTAGGTCCTTGGTCCAGGAAGATCCCCTGGAGAGGGAAATGGCAACTCACCCAAGTATTCTTGCCTGGAGAATCCCATGGACAGAGGAGCCTGGCAGGCTGTATGTAGTCCATGGGGTTGCAAAGAGTGAGACATGACTGAGTGACTGAACAACAACAGCTATATAATTAACATAGTTATATACATTATATACCAAACTTATTCTATCATACTTACCTTTATATCTCTCGATTAATCCTAACATGATAACTGGCATATAATAGATATTAATTAATGCATGTTGAGTGAATAAACAAATGAATATCATTATTATTTGCAAGATAATTGTCCTCAAAGGGACTTCTGTAGATTCATTTCAGTAGGTCAGGCTCTCAAATCACATATGCTTCCTCTTTTCCCTCATAATACTGTGCTTGCTCTAAGTTTCAGACCTTGCTGAAGTTGTGTAAGGTGCCCTAGTTAGAAAGAAAAAAAGATGGATTTTTAATAAGGTCTTCTTTCTCTTAAAAGCCTGGCTTTGCTGCCATGCTCTTGTGCTACTTATATGCTGGCTATGAGCAAGACAAATCAAACATATTAAAAGTCTTCCCTTTTGTTCTGCTCTCTTCTCTGCAACTCTGTCTTAACAAGGATGTTGCCCACATCTCTGCCCGTCCATCTTCTGCTACGTCCATCAGTTGTTTCTCAGACTCAAGATACCATCATGAGGATTCTCCAGGCAAGAACAGTGGAGTGGATTGCCATGCCCTCCTCCAGGGGATCTTCCCAACCCAGGGATTGAACCCAGGTCTCCCACATTGCAGGCAGACTCTTTACCATCTGAGCCATCAGGGAAGCCATCATGATAATAATAAACAGTCATAGAGCTCTGAGAACTCAACATGCATCATCCATATAACCACATGGGTTACATGGGGTAAGCTCTGTCTTCAGATATCTTGAACCTTATCTTCAAATATAGGAAATGGTTTTCAGATGCTTGCTCCAGGTCACACAGCTAATAAGCTGTGGAAACAGGATTTTAAGCTAGAATTTCTAATTCAGAACCTACATCTTTAGTCACTCTACAGTATTGCAGCATGGGCATGCAATTTTCAGGTTTCAGGCCCTAAACATTACCTGCATATTCAGATTCCTTAATAGGCCTGGCTGGTAAGATTTTCACTGATTGCCAGTCTTCTACCATGTGAAGCTCAGGGTCTTCGTAGTCATCATCTGTGTGGCTTTTTGCTCCATCCAGAACTGCTATGGAATTTCTTTCCTAAGGAGGGGACATTTCAGTAAGTCAAGGGAAGGTACAACAGTGCCAAAGATTATAGGCTACAGTGCTGGCCAGGGGAGTAATAGAGATTCCCTTAGCTTCATGTTAAAAGTTTAAGAGTCTGGAGTCTAGGGGACTTAACCTCTCAGGGTGGCAGAACTGTAACAATGTCCTTAGAAAGCATCATGGTGGTGTGAGAGACTCCCTTTGTCTCCCCCCTTCAATCTACAACAATTAAGACATCCATAACTCAACAAAGAATTGATGCTTTTAAACTGTGGTGTTGGAGAAGACTCTTGAGAGTCCCTTGGACTGCAAGGAGATCAAACCAGTCAATCCTATAGGAAATCAATCCTGAATATTCATTGAAGGATGGATGCTGAAGCTGAAACTCCAGTACTTTGGCCACATGATGCAAAGAACTGACTCCTTCAAGACCCTGATGCTGGGAAAGAATGAAGGCAGGAGGATAAGGGGATGACAGAGGATGAGATGGTTGGATGGCATCACTGACCCAATGGACATGAATTTGAGCAAGCTCTGGGAGTTGGTGATGGACGGGGAAGCCTGGTATGCTGGAGTCCATGGGGTCGCAAAGAGTTGGACACGACTGAGCGACTGAACTGAACTGAACTCAACAAAGGTTCCTCTGCCCAAGACACTGGGACTCCAGAGAGACTCACATGTTTGTTCATCTGAAGAAGGCTAGATTGGAATGTATAGAGTGGGTAGAACTAGGGCAAGAGTAGGAGTAGTGCCCATAATCCTGAACCCAGGAAGCCTGGTTGCACCAGCAGGCATGGTGCTCATGACTCTAGGTCATGGCCACAGCGGTGCCCATGACTGCAGGGAGCGGGGCAGCAACCTCCAGGTGTCCCTGGGACTCTGTCACCTCCTGCCCATGGCAATATTACCTGGCTCCCCATCACTTGCTACGGTAACAGATCCAATGTGCCAAGCAACACTGGACATGAAGATGTCACCATGACCACTCCGGTAGAAGCAGTGGAGGGTGGAAAGTGCCAATTCACAAACAGAGGAGGTAAGACAAACACAAAACCTTGTGCTTTAGCAGCATGTACTGGAAATCAGAAGAAAGGCCTCTAATCACCAATGTGTGGATCTGTTAGAGTCAAAGTAAACAAAGCTTTATGTAAACAAGAGGGGTGTTTACTACTTCAAATGTGCTAGTAGAGGAACAGCTCATCAAACACCATGCAAAACCATGGTAACACAGTCTCACATCACAAACATAACAATTATCCAGAAACCAAACTTAAAGTCACAACAGACTATGATCTAATTGATGGGGAATTCAAAAGAGCTGTCATGAAGAAACTCAGAGTGACAAGAAAACTCAGAAAGCAATTCAATGAGCTCAGGAGTAAAACCAGTGACCAGAAGCAATACTTACCAAAGAGACTAAAACTCTAAAAAAGAACCAAACAGAAATTTTGGAGCTTGAGAACTCAATAAATGAGATGAAGAATGCATTAGAAAGCACTGGAAACAGAGAAGACCATATGGAAGAAAGAATCAGTGAGCTCAAAGAAAGAAATTTAAAAATTATTCTCAGGTAGAAGAGGGGAAGGAACTAAAATGTTAAAGCAATGAAAAAATTCTATAAGAACTATCTGATTCCATTAGAAAGAAGCAACATGAGAATAGTGGATATGCCAGAAGGGGAAGAGCAGGGGAAGGGAGGATTTATTTAAAAACATAATAGCTGAGAATTTTTCAAATCTGATGTAGGAACTGGATATACAAGTTCATGAAACTTGTAGAACACTTAATTATCATAACGCAAAAAGATCTTCTCCAAGACACATTGTATCAAAACTGTCAAAGGTCAATGATAAAAGTTTTAAAAGCAGTCAGAGAAAAAAGAGAGTCATCTACAAATGTACTCCCATTAGGCTATCAGCAGACACCTAAGCAGAGCCTCTACAGGCCAGGAGAGAGAGGAATGATATATTCAAAATTTGTTGTTTAATCAGTAAGTAATGTCTGACTCTTTGAGGCATCATGGACCGTAGCCCACCAGGCCCTTCTGTCCATGGAATTCTCCAGGCAAGAATACTGGAGTGGGTGGGTAGCCATTCCCTTTTCCAGGGGATTTTCCCAACCCAGGGATTGAATCCACATCTCTTGCATTACAGGAGGGTTCTTTATCACTGAGCTACCAGGGAATAGTCAAAAATACTGAAAGATAAAAGATGTCAGTCAAGAATACTCTACCCAGCAAAGTTACCTTTCAGATATAAAGGAGAAGTAAAGACTCTCCCAAAAGACTGTTCTATACATCTGCATTTTTTTGGCTGTTTTGGACTCTATGGGAGAGGGCAAGGGTGGGATGATATGGGAGAATGGCATTGAAACATGTTAATCATCATATGTAAAATCAATCGCCAGCCCAAGTTTGATGCTCAGGGCTGGGGCACTGGGATGACCCAGAGAAAGGGAATTGGGGGGGAGGTGGGAAGGGGGTTCTGGAAGGAGAACATATGTATACCCATGGCAGATTCATGTCAATGTATGGCAAAACCAACACGATAATGTAAAAAATAAATAAATTTAAAAAAAAAGACTCTCCCAGACAAACAAACCTGAGGGAGTTCATTACCACTAGAGCAGCCTTAGAAGAAATGTTGAAAAGAGCTCTTCTATCTGAAATAGAACTGGTAAAAGTACACCATATTTTGAGTAAGGTGATAAACAGACTACCAGAAGTGTCTTAAGGAGACAATGCATGTAAAATTTTGAGCAAAATGCCTGATGGTCAGCACTCAATAAATACTAGCTGTAGATATTATTAAGACTGCTACTGTGATAACAGCTACTGATAAAGAAACTCTGAGACAAAGGAAGCCTACCAATCATGAACAGTCATGTTTTGTTCACCTCCCTTTAAAGCCTCTCTAACACTTGTTAAGAAGTTTATATGTCCTAGGTGCTTTCTGTACTTTATTTCATTGTACAAGCAGAAAAATCTATGAGGTGATTTTACTGTAGTGTAGGAACCTGGAATTAGATAGGCTTAAATTTAAATTCTAAGTCTGCAATATTCTTGTTCTTAATATACACATATTCTTTCTCTATATGTATATTTTCTAATATATATAATATATATTCTCATTATTATATATATTAATGAAATATATCTATATATTAGAGAATGAGAATAATGCAGAATATATATATACATATATATATATGTATATATATATGTATATAGGGCTTACTAGTCTTAAGACTCCAAGTGTATGCCTTTTTCTATCATCACTCTATTAAAGCAGTTTGGTAAAATATACTTTTTATATAGTTATATGATGAGTTTGGTTTTCAGGTAAGCAAAAGCACAGTGGGGACTCACCAGGCCCCTATCTGGAGAACTTTTTGGGCTTCATTTCAGCTCATGGCAACTCTGATCATTCAACACAAAAGGGTGGCATGCAATTTAGTAAGTCTGTGTTCTCCACGGGACAGCGTAAACATGTCTAGTATCTGTGAGCTGTCAATACGGGGGTTCTTACTAAAAGCTCAGTACATGTAAGCCTTCCACTTTATAAAATACTTTGGGATGGATTGATTGTATGTGCGTGTGTACATGCATGCATGTGTGTGTGTCCTAGGGTGAGGATTCATAGCTCTAATTTAATTCTTAAAGAAATCTTTCAAAAAGTAAAGAACCAAAGATTTTATAGGTAAATTCTATCTATCTATTCATATATCTATCATCTATCTCTATTTATTCCATTTATCATCTATAGATATGTTAAAGCTATTTAAATTACATACATGTAATTTTTAACAATTAAATTATAATACTAGGTAGCTGTTTCATGTTATAAACTTAAAATTTTCCTTTAGTCGTTAAAATTCTTTGTAAATATTAATGGAAGATGGCTTGAAACTCAACATTCAGGAAATGAAGATCATGGCACCTAGTCGCTTCACTTAATGGCAAATAGATGGGAAAAAGTGGAAAGAGCATCAGATTTCATATTTTTCACTCCAAAATCAATGTGGACGGTGACTGTAGCCAAGAAATTAAAAGATGCTTGCTCTTTGGAAGAAAAGCTATGATAAACCTAGACAGCATATTAAAAAGCAGAGACATCACTTTGCTAACAAAGGCTATGCATTTTCCAGTAATCATGTATGGGTGTGAGAGTTGGACCATAAAGAAGGCTGAGCACCAAAGAATTGATACTTTCAAATTGTGGTGCTAGATTCTTGTGGGTTCCTTGGATGGCAGGGAGACCAAACCACTCAGTTCTAAAGGAAATCAATCCTGAATATTTATTGGAAGGACTGACGCTGAAGCTGAAGCTCCAATACTTTGGCCACCTGATGTAAAGATCCAACTCATTGGAAAAGACCCTGATGATGGAAAAGATTGAAGGCAGGAGGAGAAGAGGATGACCGAGGGCAAGATAGCTGCATGGCATCACCCACTCAATGGACATGAGTTTGAGCAAGCTCCAGGAGATGGTGAAGGACAGGGAAGCCTGGAGTGCTGCAGTCCATGGGGTCACAAAGAGTTGGACCCGGCTGAGTGACTGAACAACAGAACAATATGAATATATTATAATATATTCAATGATTTTTCCATTACTGAATATATAGGGTGATTTCAGTGTGTTGCCATTTAAAATATATTATAAAATATAAATGAGTATTTAATTATTAATCCAAATTTTGGGTCAATTCTTTAATTTGTCCCATAGAATTATGGGACGGAAGAAAATGAATGCTTTTATATTTGTTAGTTAATCTTATAAAATTGCTTTCCAAAGTTCTTGTTATTTAAAATTTCACCATAAGTGTTGGGAAGTGCTTTTCTCACCACACACTTGCCAGCACCATGCATTGGCATTTTCACTTTAATTAGTCTTCACAATGGCTATTATGAATTTATTTTTATCTCCATTTTATATCTGAGGAATTGAAATATAGTTTTTTGTCTTTTTCTGTATGAATGCCTCAATATATTTACTTATTTACCCAGCTTTACCAAGAAATAACTGAGATACATCACTGTATAAGTTTCAGCCATACAGCACAATCATTTGATTTACATGTATTGAAGGAATACTGTGTTCTACCCAAGACTTGAAATGCACTTTTCTCTGCCAGGAAATCATGCCATTTGGAAAAGTTTAATGTTTTACAATTCACCAAGTACCCAGAAAAAAGCCACTTACTTTGTAAATATCAAAGACTGACAAAATAGGTAAAGAAAGCAGCTGACTTACGCCATCAAGAAGAGGCTCATTAATAGTCTGGTACTGTCCTGCCAACAAAAACAGCAAAATGTTATTGCAAAACATTGGAAAGACTGGGCCCTTGTTTTTCCTCCAGAAATCTTGTGCTCATTTCAGTTAATTGTTCTTGACTGTAATTGCTCAAAATTAAGTGCACATTTTCATGCTTCTTGCTCTATCAGCTGCTCTTGCCTAACAGGGGCAATTGGAAAAGGAGGAAAGAAAATCAAATCCCAATTCAGAAGCGTGGCTCTTTCTACAGCAGGTCAGCCTTCCCACTGAATGAGAAGCAAAGTTAGAAGGAACCCTGGCCCACAATTAGTTGCACCCAAGTGATGACTCAGCAGCATCTCAGCCAGGGACCTGGGGTGCTGTCCCCTCCCCCTCTGACACACACGTTGCCTTTGTTATAATCTATCCACACATTGTTATCTATCCATACGTTATTTTCTTGAACAGACTACATGGTTTGAGTTTCAGTTCAGTTCAGTCCCTCCACTGTGTCCAGCTCTTTGCGACCCCAGGGACTATGGCACACCATGCCTCCCTGTCCATCACCAACTCCCAGAGTTTACCCAAAATCATGTCCATTGAGTCGGTGATGCCATCCAACCATCTCATCCTCTGTCATCCCCTTCTAGTTTGAGCTTAGGGACAATATCTACTCATTTGTCTCTCCCTGACTTCAGGTGCTGGGTCCAATATGGACCACATGAGTTCATGATAGGCATTTGTTGACTAAATATTGCTCTGTGGGGGTGCTTCAACACTCAACTGCTTCTTTTGAACTTGATCAATGAAAGATTGCCTGAAGGTTATCCAGTGCAGTCAGGGTAAATGTTTCACATTTTACTCTCAGATTATGCAAAACCACCAAAGAATTGCTCGCATGGCCTACAGGTATTTTTGCTTCCTCATAGACTTAATTTTCCTAAATTGCAGTATAGGTTCATGCTGTTAGTCTGAATCTAGGAACACTGTAGGCAGAAAATGTTCTTACCACGTTCTCTTTATTAGTACATATGTGAGAAGCTTCTAGCCGGTCTCAGGACTGGAAGCTGCATCCAGCTTAGCATGTGGTTTTCTTTGAGGGAATGAATAGCATCAGTCCTAGAAAGGAGTGTCATTTCCCTTCCTTCTTTGGCTGATGAGACTCTCAGGGCAAATTTCTGGCCTGTGTCCAAGTAGTGTAGAGGACTGTGGTATGATATGTAATGCTACCTTTTGGTCCAGTTTCATCATGTTCTTTAACTTTTGTCCTTTCACCCTAAATTTTCTTCCCATGTATGTGGGCTAAGTTGCTTTAGTCGTGTATGACTCTGCGATGCTATGAACTCTAGCCTGCCAGGTTCCTCCGTCCATGGAATTCTCCAGTGGATTGGAGTGGGTGCCACGGAGTGGGTTGCCATGCCCTCCTCCAGGGGATCTTCCTGACCCAGAGATCAAACCAGCACCCCTTACATTTCCTGCATTGGCAGGCTGGTTCTTTACCACTTGTGCCACCTGGGAAGCCCTCTCTTCCCGTACCAAAATACAAAATTAATACCTGTGAATTTGTGTCAGCATGCCCAAGTCTTTTGTAAGACATAATGTATGCAGTTATGAAACTTTGGCTCAGTGGAAACACAGTTCTCTGGAATTTGCCTAGGACTCACGCATGGGGCAAGCGTCAGGTAGCCAAAGCTAATCTCCTTGAGACAGTGAGCCAGGAGGAGTAGAATCCTGTCTGCACTGTTCATCCTCCATCTGGTAGGACCAGCAGTGACCATCCCCCTCGGGCACTAGTACCATCTTCCTGTCCCAGTCCAGTTATACCCACTACTGAGATCCCTGGCAGAGAAACCCACAGGTTTTTCAGCCCTTTAACACTTTGTACTCTCTCATGAGGAGAAGGAAATGGCAATCCAGTCCAGTATTCTTGCCTGGAGAATCCCATGGACAGAGGAGCCTTTCGGGCTGCAGTTCACGGGGTTACAGAGAGTCAGACATGACTGAGCAACTAACACACACACACACACACACACACACACACACACACACGCACTCTCTCATGAATTAAGTGAATAAAGTCACCCGTTACACCAGCCGATCTGGCAGGAGCAAATGAGAACGGAATTATTGGGGAATTTCTCTGGTCTTAGTGATCCGGGACAGCAGTGACGCTAAGTCCAGGTTCAGTATCATTTCATTTTAGGAGACTGGCCTCCTTGAGCATAGTCACTATACCCACATCTTCAGTGAGAGCTGAGAAGTCTCTTCTTCCAGCAGCACGGCAGTCTGGGCCCCTCTTGGATTCCCCATGTAGGGTACATGCCACTTTTGAGTCTTTGCTTGTGTTGATTCCACCTGGAATCCCTGCCTCCTCCGTTTTGTTTTCCAAAATACTCAGTGTCCTTTGAAATTCTCCTGGGGCTTCCCTTTCTGACCACTCCAGGTTTCTTTAATCTCACTAAATCATTAGAGCTGTTGTTTTCTGTCTCACTCACCATGACACTTAAATAAAAAGAGGCAGCATCTGATTGCTTTGTTGTATACACACGCTGTTCTCCTGTAGGGAAGGGAGTGGATTGTTTTTTATCTCTATGACCCTCAGTACCTCTCTGTGTTATGAACAACGTGGAGTTTTGGAAATATAATTTTAAAAGCACAGTTTTGAACCTGTAAATCAGCTCCCATCACTCATGGCCCATGAAACACAGTCCAGATTTCCTGCCGTGGCTCCTGGAGGCCAGCACAGCCCAGCACAGTCCAGCTCCTGCCCTGTCTCTGGTCTTATCTCTTTTCAGTTTCTTCCTACTCTGAACTCCAGGCACATCAGCCTCTTTTCAAGTCCATGCTGTCTGCTAAGCTCCTCTACCTCTGAGACATTGCATGTACTGTCTGCCTGTCCAGAATGTTCTCTTCTCAGCTCTGCCCAGGCCTGGATCCTTCTCATCCATCACCGTTGTTTTGTTGTTCAGTCGTGCCCAACACTCAACCCCATGGACTGCAGTTCACTGGGCTTCCCTGTCTTTTATCATCTCCTGAAGTTTGCTCAAATTCATGTCCATTGAGTCAGTGATGTTGTCTAGCCATCTCATCCTCTTTCACCCCCTTCTCCTCGTACCCTCAAACTTTATTTTATTGGTTTTGCCATACAATGTCATGAAACCGCCATGGGTTTACATATGCTCCCCCTCCAGAACCCCCCTCCCTCCTCCCTCCCGCTTCCCTCCCCCTGGGAAATCTCGGTGCACCAGCCCCGAGCATCAGTCCTGGGCTGGCGATTGATTTCACATATGGTAATTAACATGTTTCAATGCCATTCTCCCATATCATCCCACCCTTGCCCTCATCCACAGAGTCCACGAGTCTGTTCTATACATCTGCATTTCTTTGCTGTCTCGCATGCAGGGTTCTCGCTGCCATCTTTCTAAATTCTATATATATGCATTAGTATACTGTATTGTTGTTTTTCCTTCTGGCTTACTTCACTCTGGATAATAGGCTCCAGTTCCGTCCACCTCAGTAGAACTAATTCAAATGAATTTTTTTTTTTTAATGCTGAGTAATATTCCATTGTGTATATGTACCACAGCTTTCTTATCCATTCGTCAGTTGATGGGCATCTAGGTTGCTTCCATGTCCTGGCTATTGTAAACAACGCAGCAATGAACATTGGAGTACACGTGTCTCTTTCAATTCTGGTTTCCTCGGTGTGTATGCCCAGCAGTGGGATTGCTGGGTCATATGGCAGTTCTATTTGCCTACCCTCAATCTTCCCAGCATCAGGGTCTTTTCCAATGAGTCGGCTCTTCACACCATGTGGCCAAAATATTGGAGCTTCAGTTTCAGCATCAGTCCTTCCAGTGAATATTCAAGGTTAATTTCCTTTAGGATTGATGGATTTGATCTCCTTGCAGCCCAAGGGACTCTCAAGAGTCTTCTCCAGCACCACAGTTCGAAAGCGTCATCCATCATACTATATTTTAAATGTCACCTCCTCTGGGGGACCATCCCCGACTATCAACATCAGGTAAAAATTAGGAGCACCCTCTAGGCCTGGTCCTCACTACCTCAGCATCTGGCACGCTGGTGAGAATGCTCTGTGCTCATCAAACCCCATTTGCTCGGGAGAGAAACTAAGATGGCGGAGGAATAGGACGGGGAGAACACTCTCTCCCCAATAAATATACCAAAAGAACTTTTAAAGGCCGAGCAAACTCCAAAAAACAGGAACTGAATGCTGGCAGAGGACATCGGGCATCTGGAGAGGCGACCCAGTGCCGACGTGAGGAGTAACAGTGAGGAAACCTAGACTCACCCACCAGAAAACCACACAAGCCTTTCCACCCAGGAAACTTCGACAAACCACGCATCCAACCCCTCCCATAGAGAGGAATCCCCACAATAAAGGGACAACACAGCAAGATAAACAAGATGAAAAGGCAGAGAAATACCCAGCAAGTAAAGGAACAGGATAAATACCCCCTAGACCAAATAAAAGACGAAGAGATAGGAAGTCTACCTGACAAAGAATTCCGAATAATGATAGTGAAAATGATCCAAAACCTGGAAAATAAGTTGGAGTTACAGCTCAATAACCTGCAGGCAAGGATTGAGAAGATGCAGGTAAGCTTTAACAAAGACTTAGAAGAAATGAAAAAGAGACAAAATACAATGAATAATGCAATAAATGAGATCAAAAACACTCTGGAGGGAACCAACAGTAGAATAACAGAGATAGAAGACAGAATAAGTGAGGTAGAAGACAGAATGACAGAAATAAATGAAACAGAAAGGAAAAATGAAAAAAGAATTAAAAGAAATGAAGACAACCTTAGAGACCTCTGGGACAATATTAAACGCACCAATATTCGAATCATAGGAGTCCCAGAAGAAGAAGACAAAAAGAAAGACCATCAGAAAATTCTTGAAGAGATAATTGTAGAAAACTTCCCTAAATTGGGGAAGCAAATAGCCACTCAGGTCCAAGAAACACAGAGAATCCCAAATAGAATGAACCCCAAGCGGGACACCCCAAGACACATATTAATCAAATTGGCAAATATCAAATACAAAGACCAAATATTAAAAGCAGCAAGGGAGAAGCAAAAGATAACTCACAAGGGGAATCCCATAAGGATAACAGCTGATCTCTCAACAGAAACGCTTCAGGCCAGAAGGGAATGGCAAAACATACTTAAAGTCATGGAAGAAAACAATCTGCAACCCCAACTACTCTACCCAGCAAGGATCTCATTCAAATTTGAAGGAGAATTCAAAATTTTCTCAGACAAGCAGAAACTGAGAGAATTCAGTAATACCAAACCAGCCCTCCAACGAATGCTAAAGGATCTTTCCTAGATAGGAAACACCGATGGGATAGATAATCTGGAGCCCAAAACAATAAAATAAATGGCAGCGGGATCATACTTATCAATAATTACCTTAAATGTAAACGGGCTGAATGCCCCAACCAAAAGACAAAGATTGGCCGATTGGATACAGAAACAAGACCCCTATATATGTTGTCTACAAGAGACCCACCTCAAACCTAGGGACACATATAGACTGAAAGTTAAAGGCTGGAAAAAGATATTCCATGCAAATAAAGACCAAAAGAAAGCAGGAGTGGCAATACTCATATCTGATAAAGTAGACTTTAAAATAAAGGCAGTGAAAAGAGATAAAGATGGACATTACATAATGATCAAAGGATCAATCGAGGAAGAAGAAATAACAATTATAAATATTTATGCACCTAACATAGGAGCTCCACAATATGTAAGGCAAATGCTAACAAGTATGAAAGGGGAAATCAACAACAACACAATAATAGTGGGAGACTTTAATACACCACTCACACCAATGGATAGATCAACTAGACAGAAAAGTAACAAGGAAATTCAAACTTTAAATGAAACAATAGACCAACTAGACCTAATTGATATCTATAGGTCATTCCACCCCAAAACAAGGAATTTCACCTTTTTCTCAAGTGCACACGGGACCTTCTCCAGGATAGATCACATCCTGGGCCATAAATCTAACCTTGATAAATTCAAAAATATTGAAATCATCCCAAGCATCTTTTCTGACCACAATGCAGTGAGATTAGATATCAACTACAGGAGAAAACCTCTCAAAACTTCCAACATATGGAGGCTCAACAACACACTGCTGAATAACCAACAAATCGCAGAAGAAATTAAAAATGAAATTCAGTTATGCATGGAAACGAATGAAAATGAAAACACAACAGCTCAAAACCTATGGGACACTGTGAAAGCAATGCTAAGGGGAAAGTTCATAGCAATACAAGCTCACCTCAGGAAACAAGAAAAAAATCAAATAAATGACCTTACTTTACACCTAAAGCAACTAGAAAGGGAAGAGATGCAGAAGCCCAGGTCTAGTAGAAGGAAAGAAATCTTAAAGATCAGGGCAGAAATAAATGCAAAGGAATCAAAAGTGACCATAGCAAAAATCAACCAAGCCAAAAGCTGGTTCTTTGAGAAGATAAATAAAATTGACAAACCGTTAGCCAGACTCATCAAGAAACAAAGGGAGAAGAACCAAATCAACAGAATTAGAAATGAAAACGGAGAGATCACAACAGAAAACACAGAAATACAAAGGATCATAAGAGACTATTATCAGCAACTATATGCAAATAAACTGGACAATTTGGATGAAATGGACAAATTCCTAGAAAAGTATAACTTTCCAAGACTAAACCAGGAAGAGATAGATAATATTAATAGACCCATCACAAGCACGGAAATTGAAACCGTAATCAGAAATCTTCCAAAAAACAAAAGCCCAGGACCAGATGGCTTCACAGCTGAATTCTACCAAAAATTTAGAGAAGAGCTAACACCTATTCTACTCAAACTCTTCCAGAAAATTGCAGACGAAGGTAAACTTCCAAACTCATTCTATGAGGCCTCCATCACCCTAATTCCAAAACCTGGCAAAGATGCCACAAAAAAAGAAAACTACAGGCCAATATCACTGATGAACTTAGACGCAAAAATCCTCAACAAAATTCTAGCAAATAGAATCCAACAACACATCAAAAAGATCATACATCATGATCAAGTAGGCTTTATCCCAGGGATGCAAGGATTCTTCAATATTCGTAAATCGATCAATGTAATACACCACATTAACAAATTAAAAAATAAAAATCACATGATTATCTCAATAGATGCAGAGAAAGCCTTTGACAAAATTCAACATCCATTTATGATAAAAACCCTCCAAAAAGTAGGAATAGAAGGAACATACCTCAACATAATAAAAGCTATATATGACAAACCCACAGCAAACATTATCCTCAATGGTGAAAAACTGGAAGCATTCCCCCTGAAATCAGGGACAAGACAAGGGTGCCCACTCTCACCACTACTATTCAACATAGTTTTGGAAGTTTTGGCCACAGCAATCAGAGCAGATAAAGAAATCAAAGGAATACAGATTGGAAAAGAAGAAGTAAAACTCTCTCTGTTTGCTGATGACATGATCCTCTATATTGAAAACCCTAAAGACTCTACGAGAAAATTACTAGAGCTAATCAGTGAATATAGCAAAGTTTCAGGATACAAAATCAACACACAGAAATCCCTGGCATTCCTATACACTAACAGTGAGAAATCAGAAAGAGAAATTAAGGAAACAATTCCATTCACCATCGAAACAAAAAGAATAAAATACTTAGGAGTATTTCTACCTAAAGAATCAAAAGACTTGTATATAGAAAACTATAGAACACTGATGAAAGAAATCAAGGAGGACACAAACAGATGGAGAAATGTACCGTGCTCATGGATTGGAAGAATCAATATAGTGAAAATGAGTATACTACCTAAAGCAATCTATAGATTCAATGCAATTCCTATCAAGCTACCAGAGGTCTTCTTCAAAGAATTAGAACAAATAATTTCTCAATTTGTATGGAAATACAAAAAACCTCGTATAGCCAAAGCAATCTTGAGAAAGAAGAATGGAACTGGCGGAATCAACCTACCTGACTTTAGGCTATACTACAAATCCACAGTCATTAAGACAGTATGGTACTGGCACAAAGACAGAAATATAGATCAATGGAACAGAATAGAAAGCCCAGAGATAAATCCACGCATCTATGGACACCTTATCTTTGACAAAGGAGGCAAGAATATACAATGGAGAAAAGACAACCTCTTTAACAAGTGGTGCTGGGAAAACTGGACAGCCACTTGTAAAAGAATGAAACTAGATCACTTTCTAACACCATACACAAAGATAAACTCAAAATGGATTAAAGATCTAAGCATAAGACCAGAAACTATAAAACTCCTAGAGGATAACATAGGCAAAACACTCTCTGCTATAATCCAAAGCGGGATACTCCATGACCCACCTCCCAGAATATTGGAAATAAAAACACGAATAAACAAATGGGACCTAATTAAAATTAAAAGCTTTTGCACAACAAAGGAAACTATAAGCAAGGTGAAAAGACAGCCTTCAGAATGGGAGAAAATAATAGCCAATGAAGCAACAGACAAACAATTAATCTCAAAAATTTACAAACAACTCCTGCAGCTCCATTCTAGAAAAATAAACAACCCAATTAAAAAGTGGGCCAAAGAACTTAACAGACATTTCTCCAAAGAAGATATAAAAATGGCTAACAAACACATGAAAAGATGCTCAACATCACTCATTATCAGAGAAATGCAAATCAAAACTACAATGAGGTACCACTTTACACCAGTCAGAATGGCTGCCATCCAAAAGTCTACAAGCAATAAATGCTGGAGAGGATGTGGAGAAAAGGGAACCCTCTTACACTGTTGGTGGGAATGCAAACTAGTACAGCCACTATGGAAAACAGTGTGGAGGTTCCTTAAAAAGCTGCAAATAGACCTGCCATATGACCCGGCAATCCCACTGCTGGGCATATACACCGAGGAAACCAGAATTGAAAGAGCCACGTGCACCCCAATGTTCATCGCTGCATTGTTTACAATAGCCAGGACATGGAAGCAACCTAGATGCCCATCAACTGACGAATGGATAAGAAAGCTGTGGTATATATACACAATGGAATATTACTCAGCATTAAAAAAAAATTCATTTGAAGCAATTCTACTCAGATGGACGAAACTGGAGCCCATTATCCAGAGTGAAGTAAGCCAGAAGCAAAAACAACAATACAGTATATTAACACATATATATGGAATTTAGAAAGACAGTAATGAGAACCCAACATGGGAGACAACAAAAGGAACGCAGATGTATAGAATAGACTTGTGGACTTTGTGGATGAGGGTAAGGGTGGGATGAGATGGGAGAAGGGCATTGAAGCATGTTAATTGTCATGTGTCTAATCAATCGCCAGCCCAGGATTGATGCTCGGGACTGGTGCAGCGAGATTTCCCGGGGGGGAGGGAGGAGGGAGGGGGGACCCGGAGGGGAAGCATATGTAAACCCATGGTGATATCATAACAATGTATGGCTAAAACAATAATTAAAAAAAAAAAAAAACAATTTTCCACAGTTTACTATGATCCACACAGTCAAAGGCTTTGGCATAGTCAATAAAGCAGAAATAGACATTTTTCTAGAAAAAAAAAAAAAAATAGAATCCCATTCTGCCACCAACAACTTGGTGAATTTGAGCAAATTCTCCTGCCCTCACCCCACTCCTGTTCTGTTCTGTTTTCCCAACCAAAAAATAGAGACAGGTATCATCAGCTTGGCAAAGTTGATGTGACAAAGTCAAAGTCAGTCAAAGTCAGCACATAAATGTCCAGGTGAGCGGTAGAAGCTCCGTAAGTGGCATGAAGTTCCAGTCAGAAGGAGCTATCTTAGAGTCCCTTAGACGTTGACTTCTTTAAGCCCCAAAGAAAAAGGTCCTTAAGCCAATGGTAGGCCCTCATTTCACTCCCCACTGGCCTCCTAAGGGATTTGGTTCTTATCTTAGAATTTGACCTATGCTTTTATATATAGAACTTGGAGGTTGATCCCCTTCTTTCTTTCTTTTGATGTCAAATACTTGGCCTCCATGCACTGATTCTGAATGGAATCTCAGAGTTTTGGGTGAAGCAGAAAGGAATACCTTTATTGCCTTGCGAGGCAAAGGCTGTCACAATAGGCTCCTGTCCCTGAAAGCTGTGTGTCCCAACCCTAGAGGATATGGTGAGGAGTTTTTTATAGCAATAGCTCAAGGGTGAGCTTACTGATAAGATTAGGGTGTGTGCAGAGCCTCTTTGAATCTGGCTCCCAGTGATCTCCTGATAAGTTTCTAAGGTTCCTGAGGCCATCAAACTGTGACCTCTCTCTGGAATGAAGAACTATATCAGGTAGTTAACATTTTCACTTATTGGGGGGTTTAGTAGTTCTTCAGAAGACCACTCCCGAGAAAAAGAAATGCAAAAAGGCAAAATGGTTGCCTGAGGAGGCCTTACAAGCAGCCATGAAAAGAAGAGAAGGGAAAGGCCAAGCAGAAAAGGAAAGATATACCCATTTGAATGCAGAGTTCCAGAGAATAGCAAGGAGAGATAAGAAGCCTTCCTTGGTGATCATTGCAAAGAAATAGAGGAAAACAATAGAATGGGAAACACTAGAGATCTCCTCAAGAAAATTAGAGATACCAAGGGAGCATTTCATGCAAAGATAGGCTCAATAAAGGACGGAAATGGTACGGACCTAACAGAAGCAGAAGATATTAAGAAAAGGTGACAAGAGTACACAGAAGAACTATACAAAAAAGATCTTCATGACCCAGATAATCACAATGATGTGATCTTTCACCTAGAACCATACATCCTGGAATGAGAAGTCAAATGGGCCTTAGGAAGCATCACTATGAACAAAGCTAGTGGAGGTGATAGAATTCCAGTTGAGCTATTTCAAATCCTAAAAGATAATGCTGTTAAAATGCTGCACTCAAAACGCCAGCAAATTTGGAAAACTCAGCAGTGGCCACAGGACTGGAAAAGGTCAGTTTTCATCCCAATCCCAAAGAAAGGCAATGCCAAAGAATGCTCAAACTACTGCGCAGTTGCACTCATCTCACACACTAGTAAAATAATGCTCAAAATTCTCCAAGCCAGTCTTCAACAGTATGTGAACTGTGAACTTTCAGATGTTCAAGCTGGTTTTAGAAAAGGCAGAGGAACCAGAGATCAAATTTCCAACATCCGTTGGATCATCAAAAAAGCAATAGAGTTCCAGAAAAACATCTACTTCTGCTTTATAGACTATGCCAAAGCTTTTGACTGTGGATCACAACAAACTATGGAAAATTCTTAAAGAGAAGGGAATACCAGACCACCTGACTTGCCTCCTGAGAAACCTGTATGCAAGTCAGGAAGCAACAGTTAGAACTGGACATGGAACAACAGACTGGCTCCAAATTGGGAAAGGAGTATGTGAAGGCTGTTTATTGTCACTCTGCTTATTTAACTTATATGCAGAGTACATCATGAGAAACACCAGACTGGATGAAGCACAAGCTGGAATCAAGATTGTCAAGAGAAATATCAATGACCTCAGATATGCAGATGACACCACCCTTATGGCAGAAAGTGAAGAAGAACTAAAGAGCCTCTTGATGAAAGTGAAAGAGGAGAGTGAATATGTTGGCTTAAAGCTCAACATTCAGAAAACTAAGATCATGGCATCTGGTCCCATCACTTCAT